>JANRGW010037096.1:0-29401 GCA_024733675.1 Psilopsiagon aymara
ACATTGGTGTTATCAGTGCTGTTCCCAGGCTGAAAGTCAAAACCACAGCACTGCACCAGCTGCTAAGAAGGAGAAAACTGACTGCTACTGCTGAACCCAGGACAATGGGGCATCCACAACTTCTCTGGGCAACCAGTGCCAGGGCTTCACCACCCTCACAGTGAAGAACTTCTTCCTTATGCCTAATCTAAATCTATTCTCTTTCAGTTTAAAGCCATTCCCTTTTTTTCTAGCATACGATCACAGAATAGTTAGGGTTGGAAAGGACCTTGAGATCATCAAATTCCAACCCCCCTGCCATGGTCAGGGACACCTCACACTAAACCATGCCACCCTACCTATCAGCATTGTTCTCAGGCTAAAGCTGAAACACGGCACTGTACCAGCTTCTAATAAGGAGAAAAATAACCGTTATAACTGAACTCAGGACACTGCCACATATGGATGTCATGCAGGACATTGTCAAATGCTTCAAATAAATCCAGGCAGATGATGTCAGTTGCTCTTCCCTTATTCACCAGTGCTGTAACCCTGTTGCAGAAAGCCACCAAATTTGTCAGGCACAATTTCCCTTTAGTGAAGCCATGTTGGCTGTCACCAATCACTTCCTTAGTTTCCATGTGCCTTAGCATAGTTTCCAGGAGGATCTGCTCCATGATCTTGCTGGGCACTAAGGTGAGTGACTGGCCTGTAGTTCCCTGGGTCTTCTTCTTTTCCCTTTTAAGAAATGAGGGTTATTTTTCCCCTTTTCCAGTCAGTGGGAACTTCAGACTTCTACAGCTTCTCAAATATGATGGACAGGGGCATAGCTACTTTATCTGCCCCTTCGCTCAGGACCCATGGATGCATCTTGTCAGGTCCCACAGACTTGTGCACCTTCAGGTTCCTTAAATGTTCTCAAACCTTATCCTCTCTTACAGTGCACAGTTCCCAGTCCCTGCCTTTGCTTTCTGCAACTTGGTGGTGTGGCTGGAGCTCCTGCTGGTGAAGACCAAGGCAAAAAAGCCAATGAGTACCTAAAGATGGTTTCTAAGTTTGTACACGTGCAGCACCTCTCCAGAATCATTCCCAGCTGTGAGCAGCTGCCTGCAGACATCACTGATGCTGGGACAAAGCATGAGGAGCTGGGAATTGTGGGGATGAGCAGCCTGAGTTTAATTAGTTCAAAATAGATGGAGAAAACAAAATAATTGGGGGGTTTTCCTCTGGTCACAGTGAGGAAAGCTGCAGGTTGCTTTCAGAACTGCCACATCACCCAGGCCGCTCTACAGGCTTGGGCTTGCCTTTGGAAGGGTTTTAACTCTTTGGGGTTTCATCTGAGCAGTGAAAATGGCTTGGTCTTTTCTCATGGGAGACAACTGAGACATCCATCCCCAAACCAGCCTCAGACCCAGGGCAGCAGAGAAGGACCTCAGGGCTGTGTCCCAAACCCCCACACCACTGCTGCACCCCAGGGCGAGCACCCAGACCTCACCGGGTATTTGATGATACCTGACTGGAGCAGCTCAGCAGGGAGGGGGATACAAACGCCCAGTGATGCCCAATGAACACTTCACTCCTGAGCAGCAATGCTGCTGCTGGCACCTAATGGTTGATTCCTGTAACTAACAGCATGGTGGCATGTCCAGGAGTAGCGTGGCAAAGGAGCCCTGGGCCCATTGGGGCAGCGGGGATGCTGCCCTCCTCCTTGTGGGGGTTACACTGCAAGGCCCCATAGGAGCATCCCTGCCCCGCCAGGCATTCAGAGCCTCCATGGGGTCCTGACATAGAAGCCAGCACCATTCCCCGGGACACACTTCAGCTGTGGAGGAGCCCGTCACAATGAAACAGGGAAGAAGCTCCTCTGGAAAACCCTTTGCTAGAGGAAAAGCAATGGAAAACCTCCCAGAAAAACTGTTGTCTGGGGAGAGTAGAATTCACCCAAGCAGAAAATACGAAGATCAAACCACCAGGTGAGCAGGAGCATGGACATCAGTCCTCAAAAGCAGTTTCTGCCCAGCTTTCAGTGTTTCAGGCTCAGCCACCTCGAAGAGGGGCAGTTCATGAGGATCCCCCAGCCCCAGCCCCATGCACGCGCTCAAGCCTTTTGACAAATTTGATTAAAATGAGACATGTGCTCTCAGCCCCGCACAGGAACAGAGCTCACATTTCAAGCCAGGGAGGCCTCGTACTGTCAGGGGTTTGTCTGGCACAGTCAGTATTAGGCAAACAACCTCAAATAGGGTAATGTCTCCAGAAGGAAGGGATTTAATATTTCAGGTGAAAAAGGTGGGGATTGGGGGCTCCATTTTCTCCTGGTTTTCACCAGGGAGGTTATCACAGTTTGCAAAGTGCTGCTGGGGGAAGAAAGATTGAAACCAGCTCCTTGTGCTCTGCCACTTAATTAATTTTAGCACTTTACAGTAAAACACAATTGGGCCCCACTTCTGTAAATGAGGAGACAGAGCAGTGAATATGCCCTGCTCACCCAGCTGTGTTGCACACCCCAAAAGGGCTGCAGCCAGACATGGGAGCTTTTCCACCTGAATATTAAACAGGGAATGCGAGGTAATTCAAGCCTCCTAAAATTAAAAGACTAAATCCATTTACATTTACAAACCCTGTAATTAAGTAATAAACCAAAATATTACGGCTTGTACTCTAAATGTGAATTCAAGAGCATATGTCTAAAATTACATTCCAGCCACTTATTTGTTTATCCTGCTGCTATTCCTGCTTGCAGGAAGGCAAGAATTGCATAGAGAGGAAGGAATCAAATCCCCGAGTCCCAGAGCCACGTCGGGTCCCTTCTGCTCTAGTCTGGGCAGGCTCAGCCAGGCTTTTACTCCCAAAGCTCTTGAGGAACCTGCAACAGCACAAGCATCTTCCACCCCCATGGGCAAGTGAGCCAGTACCTAACCCCATCCCATGCTCAATCTGCTTCTGCAAAACCCTGTGCCAGAGCCCATCCCCACCTTGTGACCTGTCCTGAAGTGACTGCTTGGAGAGACTTGCTCTGACCCATCATACAGGCTCTCACATGCCAAAGCATGGCAAGAGCCTGGATGCTTATCTCTTCAGCAGCAGCTCATCAATGTGGGACCATGCTGGAGATAGAGGCACCTCTGCTGCTCCCAGTGGCCTCTGCCCCACTGCCTTTGAGCACAGTAACAGCAGCACAGATGCCGCACATCTGCTTTTTTATTTGCAGTCTTGGCAAAGAAATTAAGGGACAGGTAAGTGGAATAAAAGCAGTAGGTAACGCACAGCTGCTGTGCTTTACATTTCCCATGGTGAAGAAAACAAACTGCCCTGTGTGTAGTGCGGCCATGTCTGTGGGGAGAGAGGGGCTGGGGAGGTTGTTCTGTTAGGGGGGATTTTTCAAAGGACTATTTACTTCCTCTTGGGGTGTCCTGTCTGCTCAGCCCAAGCAACCCCATGCTGGCACTGCCAAGGGTCCCACCAGTCACTTAGCAAGGGCTTGTGGCAGGGCCAGTGTGCAGACGGCTTCAGGAACTTTCTTGGTTCAGTCTCTCACCCATCATGTCAACATCAGTTACTGCTTTATGAATATTTAAAGGCCTCCTGTACATGTGCACAGTCTGCTACAGCACAGTTTTCCCCCAGCATGGCAGGGAGGAGACACCAGTTCGTCCCAGTGACATGCTGGGACCGGCAGCACAGCTGTGTCTGATTATGGGTCTGGCGGCAGATGCCATCCCCCATTCCCTCCTCTTCATCCCCAAGGGAAAGACAATGCTCAAAAGACCTTCATCTCCCCATGCCAGGGGCGCCTGCACTCATCTGTGACTTTCCCCTGTGACTCCTTCCCCTTCTTCTTTTCCCTTTCATCCCGCTGCGCCGCTGGAGCAGCATGGGCAGCCTCTGCTGTTCGGAGCTTCTTCTTCTCTCTGTGTTTTAAGCTCTGTGAGGCAGAGCCCAGTGCCTTTAAAACTACAGACATCAGTTATTGCCAAAGGCTTTTTATCCCGCGCAAGGGCGCAATAGGCAATGCAAATAGCACAAACAAAATGTTTGATATTTAATGATCCTATTCTGGATGGGGAAGATGTGCTCTTGAACAGGATTCGCTTTCTCAAGCTGGTGCAATGCAGAAGGACCCGTCTTTCTTGACTAATTGAGCCCTAATGATTTTCCTTTATCATCCAAAATGAAAACAAAAGATTTAAGGATAGTTCAGTTCGCTGTGCTGCTGTGGGTCCTGCTATCCATTTATTATTCCCCACAAAAGCCATGCTTTGACTCGTCCTTCTGAACCCACTTCTTTCTGGTGTTGCTGCTGCTTTTGCATCTGTCTCCTAGCCTCTGACAACCTGAAAACAGCTGAAATGGCTCACGCAGACTTCTCCAGAAGCAAAGGCACCTGGACCATGACGGTTTGCCACCCCATCCTCCATAAACTTGAGGATTTGGGAATGTCAAACCAGGTGTGAACTCCCAGGGTCACATAGGCAGGCATGCGCTGGGAGGGAGGCACGGGCACTCACCTGGCCCCAAGGCCCAGGGAACAAGCTCACCCCCAGCTTCCATGCCAGAAATGCCAGAAAGGTTCAGGGCAGAGCAGATCGTGAAGCAACAAGGGCTCATTCTCTGCAGCCGGGAGGCAATGATTTGGGGCAAGAGGCTTGCTTGCCCTGACTCCCTGCAACCAAAGCCTACTCCTCCCTCCCCAGCACGCTCGCTCGCTCACCAGCAGCAGGGTGCATATTTAACAGGGAGAAGAAAGGGAAGACTTGTTTTTCCTAGGAAAACACCCAGGGTGTGCATCAAACACACCTGCGCCTGCACTGAGCCCTGTGTTCAAGCAGAGGCTCTGAGGTAAGGGAAAGATGGAGCTGAAGGTAATCTTTCAGACAAATAACTCTGCAGATGGCAGTGGCTCAAATCACTGTACAGCTCTTTCGGGCCATTTGCCGCAGTTAAGGTTGGGCTCCAAGGTGCCACTGCAGCCCCGCAACACATTTCTGAATCGGTGCTCTTCCGCAAAGTCACATCCAGAGCCGTCCTTGAGACATCAGCGCTGGGGTTAGTTGGAATCAACAGGAAAATTGGCCTCAGGAGGGAGAAACACGGATGCTGGGTGTGTATGAGCTAGGGGGAATGGAGCCACGCTGCTACAGGGGCCTCGATGTCCATTTGCATGGCAGCAGTGAGTACCAGCACCCACGAGAGCAGAGACTCCACATCCAGCCTAATCCCACTGCCTTCATCCCAGAAGCCAGACTCCAGCATGGAAAGCCCACGGGCGTCAGTGCTGCTGCCGAGTGCAAGCAGTTTCCCAGTGCCCATGGGAAAGGCTGAGGATGGATTTGGTCCTTGCATCTGCCACCTCTCTGACTTCAGTGCGGGCATTGAGTTCACTGCTGGGGTGTTGGTGGGTTCTCCAGGGGAGAGAAAAGCAGATCTGGAGTCTGGCCACAGGGTGGTGAAACACTAAAGCTGGGTGTTGTGAGGAGCAAGGCCCCCCGCTACCTCCCTTGCCCCTGAGAGATGCTCTGGCTGTGGTGTGGAGTTGCAGACTCACGTCATTTTTCTAAGTATTCCTCATCTCCTTCAATGCTATTAATCACACTATTTCAATTAACAGACCTGAACCATTGAGCAGACCTGTCCTGCACTAATATGTTATTAATTGGGCCAGGTTGGATGGCAGCAATATTGAGCGCCATGCAGCTCTGAGCTTTCATCTTCTGGTCAGGCTCACTTAATTGATCTAATCTCGTCCCCCCTGCCACAGGGGCCCTCTTCATTTTATCCCTCTCCACTCACCTCTGAGTTAATCAGATACATATTCTGCATTGTCTGGTATCAACTACACACTGAAGAGAGTCATATCTAATTTACAGTACTCTGCCAAAAAAAAAAAATCAATGATTGTTTACATCACTATCCTACAATCCCTATTTTAAAGTAATTCATTGCAGGGCCAGTGCTATTAATTTTATTAGTGGGCAGATATTATTCTGCTCCAATTGATGCAATTACCAGTTGCAAAACTAGCACTGAATGTCTGAAAATTCCAATTCTGTTTGCAAACTGAAGCTCTGTGTTAGTAAAGTGCCAAGCCAGATGCTGCTGGTGAAAACTGGGGAAAGCTGGCTCAAAACAAACAAGGAACTGCCCACATTTTGTAACTTCAATCCTTTTAAAGCAGGGGAACAGCCTGGACCCCAGCCATTCCCAAATGCCCCATGCCAAAGGGAGAGACATACACAAATACTCTCTTCAAGCCTCCTGGGTCCTATAGTTCATAGAAAACTCATCATCGTGGATTATCAGTTAACTGAAACATCCTCTGCTGTGAATGGGAAATTTTACAGATGAAACTAAGTTTGGCCCTATCTGCCCAGAAAATAAGCCAAAAGCCAGGACAGGTCCATGTCCTGCTGAGCGTGCATTCCACTCTTGTTTGCAGAGGATGAATTTCACCCAGAGGCCTCAGATTGCCTTTTCCTCTTCTCCATGTATAAAAATTAAAAGCAAAGCAGTTTGGGAAAACTGAGACACAATGTTGCAAATCACCTGGGTCTCAAACATCACCAGGAAATCCAACAGCACAGGACCTGATTGATCGTTGGAGGTGTGAGGGGTCCTGCAGGGCAGGAGGGTACAGGAATCCCCATCAATAGGGCCCACCATATTAAGAGGCCATATGGGTGCCCAGTGTGGCTCTCAAGGCACAAAACCTTCGTTTGAGACAGCAGAAATTAAAAAATGCAGCATGGATTAAAAATAAGGGATCACCCTTAAGCAGCCCAGAAAAACATCAGCTCCACCACACCCTTTTGATCACGGACAGAAATGCACTTTGTGCGCATTTGTGTGTCTATAAAAGCCTGCCACTCAAGGAATGGGATAAAAGAGAGAAAAGAAAGACAGTCCTTACCCCAGCTGAGACCTGAGACTGGCTCCAGAGTGCCCCCAGAAGAACTGCTGGTTCCTGACGAGTGGTAGTGCTCTGCAGAGGCAGGACCTACTGCTTTCAGCCAAGATGGTTGTTTGACATTATAAACCAGCAGCCTCGTTTCCCATGCAAAAAAAAAAAAACAAATGAAGAAAGAAATGCTTCTCTCCACAGTTGAGAGATGTTCTGCAGCTGGGAAGATGCATGGTGCCACAGGAGGGTCTGTGCTGAGGGCATGGTGAGCTGCCCCACAGGCAGAATGTGGGAGCAGAATCCATGCCTTTTGGCTGGGACTCTCCTCCTACCTTCTGGTCCCGGCTCCTGGCAGGCTCAGACACTGAGATTCATTTTAGGGGCAGCAGTGGGAGCATCCCTAAGTGCCCCTGACACCCCTGGCTGGGGTAAGAGTGTGGCACATACCTCCCCTCAGTGGGGTGCTTGGGGGATGGAGGAGTGGGCACAGCAACTTCCCAGTCCCAGTGGCTCTTACCCCCATCATGAACAAAGGTGTTCTCAAGGTGGTGCTGAAATAGAAGTTTAGATTCATGAAAAATTTTGCTCCTGAAAAGGATGGATTTTAGCATTTCCCCATCCTTATACTTTTTAAACTATTTAAAGTATGCCTATACAGGGTTTTTTTAACCCTTTTGGAGAGTGCAGGATTGGGGTTGAAGCTTGCTCTTCCTGTGGGAACTGGGCTGTGAGCAGCTGGAGCAGAATGACCTGTGTGCTGCAGAGGTTTTTGGAGCCCAGAGCAGGGACTGAGCCTGTTAACAGTTCTCTCTAGGCAAAGCAGAAACACATTAGCCCAGTGCCTTTCCCAGTGCTTGACACCTTTCACCAGGGGGTATAATATAAGCAAAGCCCTCTCCTGCTTCTCCATCCAGATAGCCCAGAGTCCCTCACTGGAAACAGCGATAGAGTTTAGCTCATCAGCATATCAGTATCTGTTTTATTTTATCTGCCCGCAAAAGCCTGCATGCAGGGATAGATCAGATTAACATGGCTGATGAAAAAATCCTCCTCTTTATCCTCTCTGACAGCAGCAACCCTTTATCAACAGCCTGAAAACAAAGTTTTCTCAGCCATAAGTTTTCTGCCTTTGGGGTTCATTTTTATTTTTTTCCAGTATAAGTTTATTTTTTCTTCAAGAAAAATCAAAACATTTTGATGGAAGATTTTTCAGCCATCCTTATGCATTAGACGTGGTGGCAGACAGGCCTGGCACATCAACATCTGCTCCTTCTCACTAGATTAAATTTAATATCTGGTATATGTGCACTAACCCTCCCTCAGAGCTCCACTGGAGCAAGCTCAATGAGACATACCTGGCTTGGAGAGAAGAAAATAGCTCCTTTTCTGAGAGTTTCCAAATGCTTTTCCAGAGTGACCCTCTCATCGTTTTATCCCCTCTTACAAAGCTAACCTCATAATGCCCTCCAATGAGGCTTTTGGGAGGACAGTGTTATAAATTGCAGCTCAGTGAATCTGCCACTCACTGCTGCTAATATACTGCATTTATCCTTGCTGCTACAGAGGCTGTGGCAGTGAAAGGAGGAGAGAAGGAGAAAAGTAATTACTTCCCGCTCAGCTTGTCACCAGATCCCTTCATCAGCTCTCTCACGTCTTTCTCAGCTGTGTTAGCGACTCGCCACACTTCGCTGTGCTGGGACAGGGTTCAGTGGCACTGGTGTTAACGGGGCATGAGGATGGGAAAGAGGTTGGGTACCGCAGGTTCTGGGAGCCCCCTTGGTGCCCAGCATGCCCCCTGCTGTCCCGTTTGCATGCACTAACTCCCATGAGCCACAATACCTGCTTGAATGCCATTAGGATCTCCTAATCATGAGTTTATTTCAGCCAGGATGTCTTATCCCAAAAGCATCCCCGGTGTAGAGTAAGGGAAGAGGAGTTGTCCTCTCCATTTTTTGTAGGTTTTCTATTTAAATATCTTTCAAAGGTTACAGATATGAGAGAGCCTGGTGTTAAAGTCTCTGTCCCCCAGAGAGAGCTCAAACTCCACATCATCATTCAGTGATGTGCATCAGACAGACACTGAGTTTAAAGCAAAGATATTGAATCATGAAATAAACCCAAAATGAGGCAAATTTGCCGAGATTTTGAGGAGCGGCATCATCTTTCTAACATCTGAAATTAGGTGGGATACCAAGAAGCCCTTATGTGGGGCATGTATTAAATTGAAAATAAGTATTTTGACCAGCACCTCATGGGACATTCTATTGTTTTCCTTCAAGTCCTGCAAGGTCAAATAAAAGACAATCAACAAGGGCCATTTTCCTCAGGGGAGGTGGTGGACATGGGGACCAGTGGTGATGCTGTGAAGGTATCCCGCTTAACCAGCCTGGCACTGCCATCATTGGGGTGTCATGCACTGAAACCAGTGTGCCATGTGATAAATTCGATGCACTTCATGCTGAAATTGATGCATCACCTTTGGAATCAAATTTATCACCTTTTCCATCACACTCCATATACTAAATCAGAGTCACCACCTACTGAATTAAAAACTTCACATGCAGTTCACATCACATCATAAATCAGGCCAAAATGGAATTAAATGCATTGTATGCTAAGAACTCATTCATCACCCTATAAATTAAACATGGGACAAGCCTCTTAGGCTGTATGTGCCCAGATATAGCCTGCAGTGTCCACTGGGGAAAACATGACGCCACTGAAGTCACTGAGGGCTTGGCCATTAATTTCAGCTGTTTTTTTCAATGCCAGAATCTACTGTGTACCAGCTCTAGCTCTGTCCTGGACAAGCCCAAAACTTGCATACCCAGCAACACCTGTTTTACTGACTCCTGCTGAACCATCCACACTCTCCACTTGGAGGTTTACATAGGAGCCTGGAGGAGAGAAGTAACTTGGACTCCAGCTCTGCTCCTGCATGGGGCAATGGCAGCAAGATGAGAGGGCTTTGCACTCCTTGCTGGCAGCTACCACATAGCATGGCACACACGCAGCACCTCTCTTCTTCAAAGGACCATGCTCCACAAACAGCCAGGCTCAAAGTTCCTTGTCCTTGTTACTGGAGAGGAGGATCCTTCTCCTAAGCCCTCAGCAGGGCCTCACAGGCTGGGCTGGGGGGTCTGCTGTGTGCCTGACACCCTTTTGCAGTCTTTGGACTTCAAGGCAATAGGGGTAAAAAAACCAGGCTCAGGGATCCATGTGGTGCCAGAGCATCGCAGAGTTGAGCCCTTGGCAGCAGGCATTGCTAGTCCTGCCTGACAGGCAGGAAACTGAACACAGAGCAATGGGTACCAGCTGCCCAAAGCCAAAGCTAGAGACCGGGGCAAAGATATGACCTCAGAAATTCTTAAATAAATCTCCTTTTCATTACCTACATTCATTTTGGCTTGTCTGACAGCACCTCCCTATGCACTTTCGCAGCACAGGAGCCCTATTCCTGTCCATTCCTGTTCCCCAGGGAAATGTGAGACAAACTTCCAGCTCATCAGAAACACAAGGCAGTTATATACATCCTTGGATCTAATCCACAGTCTTTCCTTTTATTTTCCTATTCATCTGGTCCTCTCAAAATCTGCTCAGGAGCAATTAGAGCCTGTCAGCTAGGAGCTGATGCAACTTCTATTTAATTAGCCCAGCAGCCAATAAGGAGCTCATTCATCAATATCTCATGGAAGGTGTGGTTGGTGGGGGGAGATTTGTCTTTTCTTCCATGCATCCAGATGGTTGTGGAGCATCTATCAGTGATCCAGTCACATGCATGGGCTCATCTGAGGAGACCAACCAGCTGGGAGACATCTGTCCAGAAAGCAGTTACAGTAGAAAATGGTGTAAGTCTGTCCCAGATGCTCCTGTAGCAAGCCCCATTGGTAACTCAGTCTGCAGACCTTGGACAACCTGCGCAGCAAGTGACCTTGGTGGGATGAACAACTTTCACAGAATCATAGAATTATAGAAACATCTAGGCTGGAAAAGACCTTTAAGATCATCAAGTCCAACCATTACCCCAGCACTCCCAAGACCACCACTAAACCATGACACTGAGGGCCTCATGCACACAGTTTCTGAACCCTTCCAGGGACGGTGACTCCACCGCTGCCCTGTGCAGCCCATTCCAATGCATGATCACCCTCTCTGTGAAGGAAGTTTTCCTAATATCCAATCTAAACCTTCCCTGGTGAAGATGTTACCTCTTATCTTATCAGTGCTACCTCAGAAAAGAGATCAGTCACCTCCTCTCTCCATCCTCCTTTCAGGTAGTTGTAGAGAGCGATAAGGTCCCCCCAAGCCTTCTCATCTCCACACTAAAGAACCCCGGTTCCCTCAGCCATTCCTCATCAGACTGGTGCTCCAGACCCTTCACCAGCTCTGCTGCTCTTTTCTGGACCTGATCCAGCACCTCAGTGTCTCTCTTGTAGTGAGGGGCCCAGGACTGAATGCAGTATTCAAGGTGCAGCCTCACCAGCGCTGAGTACAGTGGGGCAGTTGCTTCCCTAGTGCTGCTGGCCATGCTATTCCTGATAAAGGCCAGGATGCCATTGGCCTTTGGAGTTCTTTTTCTCTTCTGACCCATTTTTATGCTCTTCACAGCAACAGGAAAAGGCAGAAATGAATTGAGGGAGACTTGAAGAAATATGGGGGTTTGCCCCATACCTGTTGTCTTTGCCATCGGAAGGCATGAAAGCTTCTCTCAGTGTAATGTCACACTGAGAATAAACACATTAGAGATGGCAAAGCAGGAGAGGGGAAATTAATACCCAGACTGACAGATCTCAGCAATGTTTTGGGGTGTTCAGTATGCCAGAGAAAGTCTTTGGGCAGACACCCTCTTGCCTGAAAGCTTCTCCTTCCATTGACTGCAGGGTTTTAAATACTTGGCTGCCCTTCTCCTGCCAGACCACCAAAACAGGACGCTTTTGGGTTGAGCTTTTCCCAGAGACTGGGCAGGGTGGCCAGGAGGATTGGAGGGGAACATAAACCTGTACCCATGAGGTCACTGTACTTTGTGTCACAAAAAGGAGGATTCACCAGCTCAGACCTGCAGGAGTGGGTCCCTGTGGGAATTGCTTGCTAACACTGTTTGCAGCCTCACCATCACAATTCATTGAACTAAAACCAAAATAATCAGTTATCACAGGACAGGTCATAGATTACAAACAGGAGTGATGGCAACTTCATCGTTAATGATTATGAGAAAGCAGCTTAATAGTTTGGTTCCTTGTAGCTGGCTTAATTTGTAATACACAGCAGTTGGTGTAAGAAAAGCAGGAAATTGGTGTCAGTTTACCCTTGGTGTGTCCAGCTGGTAGCCACACTTCACAAAGTTGCATATTTGTTTTTTCTCAAACATTAACCCCCATCAGCAGAAGATGGAGCATGGGGCTGCAAAAGGAACCGCATCAAAAGCTAGGAGATACGTGGGGACCAAATGACCAGCAGCTTCTTTCTGAATGTTGCTGTGATCAGCAAATCCCACCGGCATTCATTCACAGAGAAAATGCCTGTGCTCAGCTCAGGGGTCTGAGCCACCTGGCTCTTCAGTAGTTATTAACGGGAATATCATAGCTGGTATATTACTGTGATTGATGCTGCATCAATCAACTGGAAAAGTGTTAAGCAAGCCTCAAAGAGAAGTGAGATGAAGCCTTAAATACCAGGCTAAGATGTCCATATAATGGGGATTACTCCAGGACTGAAAACAGATGCGCAGACAGGCTGAAATACACAGCTGTGCCCTCTCCCTGCTGCTCTATGCTGGCCACCCCTAGCTCCAAGGGAAGTGAGTAATGAGTGCTTACATTGCAAATGGGGATGGGCAATTAGCAGAGGGCACATACAAACTATATTCAGCATGAGTCTGCGGTGTTACTGCTTATCAAATAAAAAGTAATGAAGAAATATTCTTTATTGACACATTATTTCAAGCCAAGCTGTGGTGCTTGCCTGCTTTTGTGCTGCTCCATCAAGTCTTGTTTGATTTGGCTTAGTTTTGCTTAGGACCAATGTGATACACTCCACTCAGAGTTGTCAACGTTAGTCATTTTTGCTGGTGTGACATCTGGTATTTCCGAACTCAGGGGGAGGGGGGGTGTGGTGTGTGCTTTTAAGGAGAGTCTCAGATTTTCTTGCATTAAAATACAAAATCCGTGGCCAGACCACTTGTGGAGAAACTGACGTGCAGTGTCCAGCTTCCCAAACCCAAAAGGCAAACAAACAAAAAACCTCCACAAAAACCAACCAACCGAACAAAACACCCTCAAACATGTTATCTTTTAATCATCTGTGATTTTCAAACACTCTTCCCTTGGGGAACCCAACTCATAGATTTTTCTGCTAACAAAAGGTGATTTTACTTGAGGACAAATTCACTTCCCATCTCCAAAGCCTGGCTCTCACACTAATGAATTCCTGTATTGTGTATGCAAGGCCCATGGTCAGAAACCACAGGGCAGAAATGGCCAAGTGCCCAGCACGTGTTCCAAAGGGGTGCTTCATGCTTCTTTTGAGTTCCATGTTCTAATGTTTTTTCCCCAGGAAGATGCTCCGGATCTCCCTGAGGCATGCGTCAGGATTTCCCATGGGATTAGCACCCTCCTTGCTTCACCTGAAGCCATCTACGCCAGAAACAACCTTCCCAGGCAGACACTGGTACTTCAGCCCTTTGTATACCCTTCACCCTCTGCTCAGACCTGGATCAGGAAGAGAGGAAGCTGCTGCAGACCACGGATGTGTTTTACCAGTTCCTGGTACTGAATGTTTCCCAGTGCCGCCTCTGGTGCTTCACCAAGGGCCAAATCCACCAAGTTCTTCTGGGTATCTCTTTTCTATGAAGGCTCCTGGTGGTCTCCTCACTCCCATGATTGTGCTCAGTGAGGACCTGTCTTTCAAAGCACTTATAAACTGAACATACCCAGCAAGCTCAGGATTGGGTGAGAAAAACATCTGCTTTTGCCAGCCCTTCTTATTAAGCTTCTATGCTTAAGATGATTGCATAAACTAAGAAATGAATAACAGGTCTAAACACTTTACCAGGCAAATCTGATCTCTGCTTTAAAGAATTGGAGGGAATAAAGCTGAAACATTAGCTTCAAGGATGGGATTTAATTCAAAGTGTCACTGCTAGTTCTCCTACTGCACTTTGTAGGTTTAGAGAATAAACCTGTTTGCTAGCAAACAATCATCTTAAACAAGATCATTATTAATCCCAAATTCAGCTGTCAAAAAGTCTGAGATTGTAAACTAAGGAGGGAACAAGAAAAACCTGGTAATTTGTTTGTAAAATATTTGCAAACTGTCATATCAATAATGGATAAGAAGAAAATTCTGGCCCTCCAGAGCTGATGCATAACACAAAGCTTTGCTGTATTGCACCTGAACTAATATCTATAGCACATTTGTTATTATAATAGATGAAAAACAAGTTTCCTGGCTGAAAAACAAGATCAATTTGAGCTCAAGCTATTTGGATGTTTTCTAAATGTTGTAATTAAAATGCAGCATGAATGTTCCTTGGGAAAAGTAAAAAAAAAAAAGAGAGAGGAAAGAATGGCCCTACTAGAATTACATACACCATTCAGCTCTGACTCAGTAACCTGAGAGAAAAATAACAAGCAAAATTGTGTTTGTGTGCAGTCAAACATTGCTCATCTTCAGGGCTTGATGCAGGGCCTAAGCTAACAGAGCTTTTCCTACTGGGTCAGGATCCAGCTCCAGGCATGAGAATTTGATGTAGGCAGTCAGCCTAGATTGCACTGAGTTCGCTGTGCAAGTCAGGATTTGATTAGAGTCCAGTAAAGAAACCCAGCTGAGCATTATCATGCTGCAAAGAGAGCCTTAGTTTATGGGGAAAACAAAACCCAAGCAACTGTAGAAAGAGATAAAGGAGCCACCTGTGTGAAAGGTTTCGCTAATGCCTGAGGGATAGAAATGGTCCCGAGTGACATTCGACCCTTGCCCAGTGTTATCACAAACATCGAAACCTGCAGGAGACAAACATGATTCTCACCTCCCTCTGCCAATTAGAGGCTCACAGGCACTTCCCAGGAGCTGCCCGCCACCCTGCAGAATTGGGCTTTTTGTTCTGATAAAGAAGTGACTAGTGAGTTACAGCACCTTTCTAAATAAATGCATTCTCTTATGTCTTTTAATCATAAGCCCCGTGAGACTCCTAATACCCACATATGCAATCCACATCAGCCCATCAGATCAGTTTATCAAAGGGGCCTAATTTAATCCAAGTCTTTGATGGAGACAGGAGTGGTCAAAGGCTGCCTTAATGATTTGCCACATTTACTTAGCTTAGAGATCTGTGGCATGAAGGGCACTTGACTCCAAGCACAGCATGGATAATGGGAAGGCATGACAAGGAAGACAAAACTGGCAAAGAGTTTGACAGCCTCAATCAAGAAAAAACATGGCAGAAACCTGGAACAACAGTGGAGACTGAAAAGGCAAAATAAACCTCATGATGTGTGTCACCACAAGTGACGTTTGTGAGACTGGTCAAATAAATTGTTGGCTGCAACAAGCTCCTCTGGAGTATCACTACTGTGAAACACCCAACAAGGAGAAAACCAGAGCAGAGGAATCCACGCCCAGAAATGCAGAGCCAGAGGAAATCAGGAGCAAAGTACCAGGAATGACAGAGCTGCTGTGACCTGATATCATCTCCTCCTAGCCAGAGCAGGATGCAGCAGGCATGGAGGAAAAGTTCCTTCTCTTCCTCTAACAAGCTGAAAAGGGGCTCGAAACTTTCAGAGTTGAGCAAGTTCAGTCCAGGTTCATCTTTTAAAACCACTGGGATGTCTTCTGTTCCTTTTCAGCCCAGTAGGTCAGTGGGCCCCAGGAGATAGAATACACTGACACCAGCTAAAAAATACTGAGCAGACGTGAGTAGAAACCCAAAGAAAGGAGTCCAAATCCCAGTCTTCAAGGGACGCAGAATAGTGAACAGCATTAGGATTAAAGGCACTGAAGAGCAGGTTCTAAAAGCTAAAAAGGCCCAATCTTCTTCAGAAAGAGTGGAGCAGTGTTTCACTCCACAGTAAGTGATGGATGTGTACACACTTAAAAACCTGCAGAGAACCCCCCCAAACCTTTACTAGGTAAAAAACAGCTTATTCTGAAGCACTCAATGGCTTTTAATAGTTTTCAGCTCAAACAGAAGAGGGAACTCAAAGTCTGCATTAAGGAAGCTTGAGAAGTGCTGTGGGCTGTGAGAAATGAAGCACAACCCCTTTGGTTTTAACCAACATTAACAAAAGGATGGTGCATAGACGAATCAAAGAAGTCCTCTGATAGGAATTTAAAGGACTATATTGGCATCATTACCACAGAGGAATTCTTCATGGCACTATCACAGTTTCTGTAGAAGATAGATGGACCATCTGTCTGCAAACAGGCAAGGCCATTTGGCTGTTTTATACAGAGACTGCAAGTGCTCAGGACAACCTTTGTGGGGGGGAAGGAAAGGAAAATAGCAACATTGGCTTCAAAAGCAGAGCCATAGCCAGCAGATAGCAGAGGGTGAAATGCAAACATTACCCAGGCTGGCTAATCCCCACAAAGGGACTGCTGGTTAAAAGCATATCAAATTCTGTATAAAGTGTCAGGAAGCAAAGCTGGTGCTGACAGACCATGAATGGCACACAGGTGGGCTGGCCAGTGCTGCGACGTGGGAGCTGCAGCCCCGAGAGAAGCATCTGAGCATCCACTGGCCTCTGCTGAGCTCAGGACACAGCAGGATCTGGACTGCATGGCCTCACATTGTGGGGAGCCACCGTGACTGACAGCAGCTCACCTTTTTGGAAGGCAGCATCTCCTGGGGTCTGCTGAATTCCTGCTGGCCTGTTTCACCTCTGACTTGGGCAGGAAATATGTAAATTGGCACAGTACCTCGGAGAGGTTTCTGTCTTTGGTAGGGACTTGGAGTGTTTAGATAGACAGATTAAACAAACAAAGGCCCCAAGCAGATTTGGGTAGAGCCAGACCTCAAAGCTAACAAATTCATTTTCACTCAAAGAAACTTCTTTTGTGGGTGGGCACATGACACAGTGAGGTCTGGGACATGCCAATTACCTGAGACCTGGTTACCAGGTTGGGCCAGTAGATGAAGAAGGAGCAGAAAGAACCCCAGCACAGGCGAGCAGCATCAGCATGCGTTAGCTCTGCCCAGGCACACAGCCTGCTGCTCCTCACCCAGCAGTTTCAGTAGCTGATGATGGCCAGCACCACAGTAATAACAGGTGTCTCCCAGCAGAATACTGACCAGCTTTTAAACCATGCCAGTCAAGCCTGAGAAGGCCACAGAGCCAGCCCCACTGACACCAGCAATCACTGTGCCAGCGCTGCTAGCAGAGGAGCCAGCCACACTTCACCAGATGCAGTATCCTCACTGATGGGAGCTCTGTTGCAGATGCAGCCCACTGACCACACACTAGTGCTGTGATGAACACAAGCTGAGTGGCTTTCTCCTACTTCTCCGCAAGAGAAAGACTCAGGAACTGACTGATGGGGGAGGGCTCCAGAGGCTTCAGCACAAGTGGGAGGCTGGAATGAGCAGCCTGACCATAAATAATGTACGAACAAAGGCCAACTGAAACAACCTGGAGCCACAGGCAGCAGAAATGGACCCCCATGGTTGGTAACAGCAGGGTTTTGGGCCAGAAGTCCCTCCACCTTGACAGGGCATAACACAAGGGCTGCCTGTGGGCAGCTAATTGGGCACAGGACAGATAGGAGGGACACACAGAGATACTGGATTACCCCAATAATTCTAAAGTCATTTGCCTGCAGAAGATGCATTGGGCCATACAAGGTTGTGACAAGGAGCCAGAGCAAGCCAGGGCAGATGCACTACTACCACACAGATATTGGCTCTGCCTGATTTCTGCCCAGACATGGTAGTCCTGTGGGCAAGAAGCTTTTCTGGCTGCAGAAAAGTGGGCAGCATTATCCAGAACAACCCCTAAGAAGACATGCTGTTCCTGGCAGCAGAGAGGCTGCATAAGAGGAGGAATAAGCAAGGTGCTGATAGCTGGCAAAGTCATCAGGGAGAAGTATGAGTGACTTCTGGGGAGGGAAGATCAGCATTTGGGACTGAGGGGGCTGACGGCTGGCAAAGGGAGACATTTGGGGCTAACCTGGGAGACTGCAACAAGAGGAAAACCAAGCTGCAGTTTGGGAGGGGTACATGTCTTCCACAAGCCGGTTCAGCTTCTCTTCCTTACACACATGGGTAGGTGGAAGAGGACAGGCCAAGCAGACTGAACAACATATGCAATGACAAAAAGTAATCTAAAAGGTGATGTCTGCTTGGATTTTGTGTCCTCAGCTTGCCTGCCAGTTGCCACACTGCTGGATTCTAACTGCAGCATCTCGTTGCTCCAACTGAATTGCTACATTCTGGGTTAGGATTTTAGTTTCTGTAAGCATATTAAAACTTTAATTAAGCTGTAAACCAGTGTTTTAGCAGTTCTGGGGGGAAGTTTTTCCATTTATCTTGTTGATTACAGCTCTCAGGTCCTTAGTTTTGGCCTAAATTTAGACCAATTCTGACTGAGTCCTTCAGGATATACACTAAAACTTCATTAAAAATGAAGACAGTTGATCAGCTAATTGTGGGAGCCTGGAATGTGTCTGCTCTGAATGCTGGCACTCTTCTGATCTACAGGTAGTAGAGGCAGGTTAATGTTGATCTGCTAGTAAAACACATTATGGGAAGACCTTCAGAAGACACAGCAGCTCCTTGATTCAATGCTCACAAAGAAACAACTTACTTCATTCCTTGTTCACCACCTGACATGGTGCGGAAGGAAGGATTTTAAGCAAAGCAATTATTTTCCTTCAGGCAATTTCTGCAGTGCAGCATGAGCCCTTCTCAAGGCAACATGTTTAACAGTGTCTCACCCTTTTTGTCTTCCTGGGAAGGACTTTGCAAGAGCTGAATGAGGGTCCCTGTTTTACAGAGCCTGTGGTATCTCCAACAAGGAAGCAACACCTTCATGTTTAGCCAGCTTCACTAGGGATTTTGGGTTTCTTCTAAATTAGTGAGGAAATCCAAAGGGTCCACAATACCTACGTGTACACGACAGGTTTATAGCATGTGTTAACATGAAAGACTAATGTAAATCCAGCTATCAACATGCAAAAAACATGGCCAGATCTGTCAACATCTGGGGCCAGAAACATCTCTTAAATGCTGTTTTAGAATTATAGCACAATAACAAATGTAGTGAAAATGAAATGCAGAATCTGGTACCATCCAAAATTCAGCACCTGTGGTATTTGCAATGGAGCTGAACTCTCTTTAAGCTGCTGTTGCCAGAAAGTGTTTCTTGTAGTGAAGCAAAGAAATTCAAGGGAGAGTGAGAGGACATAGAAGTGGAGATTATTCCTCCGTGTATGACCCTGGCTAAAACTGCTCATTAAGCACCCTTAACTGTAGCTCTCCCTCCTGCGCTAGTCCCATCTGTAATACACCTTCAGCTGTGTTTTTCAGTACCACAGAGAAGCCAAGGTGGTGGCTGCCATGGCTGGTGGTGGCATCACTGGGAGCACAGTTGCCTGCTCCTCCAGTCGCTGCAGACCCAAGGACACAGGTCTGTATGCAGGTTTTGCAACGCTCCAGAGATACAAACTAGTTTTCAACCCATGGGTGACTAGCTCCTGTGATGGCTCTTCACCACCAGTTAGGGGAGCACTTTCAGAAAGGTCTGAAGTCATCCACTATTTAATCACTTGAGCGTTCCACTTCTCCCATATAATTTTCTCTGCAACTAATTTGATGTGAGGAATTTCAGCTGTTCGTTGAGGAGTTTGGAAGACTTAGACCAAATAGCCATTTCTTTCCTCCCTGCTTGTCAGTCTCCAGCCTCCTTGCACAGCATCTCAGGCCAAAGCCAAGGCCGGTGACAATTTTTCCTTTCACTTGCTCACATTACGCTTTCACAATGAAACTCACATCCAGATCACTGCTCAGGAAAATCACATCCTCCACCAGAGCAAGTCCTGCCCCAGCCTACCTTGCCCAGCCCCATTTGGGTCTCCAGGGAGGAACTAGCTCCTCTGCCAGGCCAGGCTCCTGTCTCCCAGTCGGCACTGACAGCATGCACCAGCTGCATTCAAGCCCATTCCATGCAGACCTCCCAGGGCTCATCTCCTCGAACTTCCCAGAAATCGTCTTCTGGAACTGTGGGGAAAGGAAGAGGGAAGAAAAGAGAGACGCAAGTGCCTTGAGCTGTGACGAGCAGCTTGTTACCTAAAGATGTTTGACTGCCTCAGAAAGAACAGGCAAATTTAAGGACTCCACAGTCAAAAAGTTGTTTTGGTGAGTTTGAAAGCTCATTTTTTATGCATATCTATCTCATGCTAAGCTGGAAACAACACTGGTCACACTTGCAACCTACTAAGGGGAAAAACATGTTGAGTAACAGACAGTGCAACTGCAGGGAAATTCACTGCACACAAAAATCTTCATCAGAGCTCATCCTTAGGAAAAACAAATGAATACACATACTTCCACAGCAAAGCCAGATTCCTGCAATCTCCATGAAGGCTTGTGCAGCAACTCACCCAAAGATCCCCATCAGCTCATTACTGTCCCTTAGCTGGAGATGATAATTTTTGTACATCAGCCTCCAAAACAGCTGGTGTGAGCTTTCCCTAATCTGCTCCAGGGCAGACGCCACCAACAGCTGAGACTCCCTGCGGTGACACGCAAGGCTGGACAGGAGGCAGGCTTTCACTTCTCTATAGATGTTCATATACCTTTACATATACTATCACTATTTTGGATTCTCCCTCTGATCCTAAATCAAGGAATCAGGAGGAATAAAGAATACTGTTCTAAAATTGGATGGTTCCATCTCTGAGCTGACTGTATGGAAGACAAACTCAGAGACTTCAATAGTCCACAGAATCATATCCTAAATCTTTGATCCAGTTTTGAGTCCATTTGAAAGTGATGAAACAGCTCCGAGGACGGCGTTCTGGCTCTAATACTGGAGAAATGCTATGCTGAGCGTGCTATTTTGCCACCTTCTCCAGCTACAGCAGGGGCAGCTCTTAATTACAGGCCCCAGCCTGCTCCTGGCTACTTCTCAGCATGCTCAGTGGAAATCCCTCCAAACTGCTGGTGCATTTCAAATAAATGGGTCCAATTAGCAAAAGCTTTACAACTTTAGCTGAAATGGTGGGGAAGGATCATACCAGCAACCAAGCAGGCAGATGGGAGGACAAAGATTCCAATGGGTGATGATGAGCAGGTGGGAAGAAGTAGCAGTGTCAGCTGGAAGAGAAATGTAATCAGCCCCTTGGAGGGGCTGCTGAAGTAGCCCCCAGCCTCATGTTAGCACTTCATTTATAGCATTGCTTTCCTGTTCATAACCTTCCCAACTGTGAGTTGCAATTTTTCTCCTCCCCTTTCCCCCCCCACCCTCAGCATTATGGTGATGGTTTGGAACATGAAGATGTTTGGAAAGGGGCAATTTGGCACTAGGAGTTTAAAAAGCTACAGATGACATCCTAAATGTATATTTTATGAGTTTGGAATGATTCCTGTAAATTAAGCTCAGAGTGTATGACAGCTTCTGGTAGTGCCGCCAATAAGGAAATAAAACAAAAATCGAAAGGTTCTTGAGCACATGTACTCTTAAAGAACTGGACACATTGCTTTCCCTCACGCCACTGTGAGCTGCTTATCAAGTGCTTCCCAAGGAAAGTGCTTCAGTAATTTTCAATTGTCTTTTCACCACATATGCCCTTGAACCCCAATGCACTTCTGAATTCAAGGCTTATAAAAAATTAAATGCTCCAATAATTCTAAATTCTGTTTGTTCAGTGCTACTGGAGCCTGTCCATTCCTTCAGTTTGGGGACTTTTGTTTTGTTTGCAGGGGGGAGAAAGAAATCTTTTCTATTAGTGCTTCAAGTTGGAAGTTGGTCAAATAGCATCATAGCAGAGTGAATCAGCAGCCTCTGAGCTGATACTCAGTGCATCATAAAACAGGATTAGGAAAAAAAACAATGTCTGGAGGAGAAAGAACCTACACAAAGAATCACGGCAGGAGAACAATATCAGAAAGGAGTAGAGGGAATAATCCTCACTTGGCTTCTGAGGAGCAGGTTGGATGACCTAATAGATGTTTTTCAATGCCCTTCATTCCCTGCTGAGTCGAAGGGTTCAGCTGCCTGGATCCAGCCACCACAGCTTAATAAATGGCTTTGCATTGACTGAACACCATTAAGTGTTTCTGTGTGCAGAACCACAGCCTGGTATCATTTATCTGAGACCATGGTCCCCCTCTGGCACATGACTCAGATGCTATCTCACAGCAGGCAGGAGTTCATGCAGAACTAGTGGTGGAAGTTCATGACAGGAAGCAAAGGATATAATCTTAGGCTGTGAGTCTTCCAGTTATAAACCAAAAACTGGGGTCTTCCCAGTCTCACTCAAGAAGACACATTAAAGTAGCAGAACTGTCAAACTAAGTGTATTCCCAAGCACTTTCCTGAACAGGAATTAAATTAACATGTATTTTGTAATCTCCCGAATCAAACAATTATGACCAATGCCAAGATAGAGAAGGAAAGCATCATTTAGTATCTATTCTCTGTGAACCTGAAGATCCTATTGACAACTTCTTGTAAATTAGGATATACCTGTTACAACTGCAGCCTTGGAGGACAGAGAAAGGCAGGGACTGTGTCAGGAGTTTTACTAGATCAGCAATGGTCGAATTACTTCTATGCAGAACATGAAATCACAGATTCACACGACCCAGGAAAATCAGACAGTTATATCACTCTTCTGATAAAATAGCTATATCCAAAGTTTAGTAGAGAGGCACAAAAGCAGGGAGGAAAAAGAAAAATCTCCTATGGTCTTCTCTTGTAGACTGAAAAGATGATAAAATGCATCCTTGTTTAACTCTCTGCGGGATGTCTGGAATTTTACAGACGCCGTCACAATGTGTCTCTCGGTAGGGAATAACTGAAGCATGAGATAAGAAATCAGCCTTATCTTAACTTGCAGCAGCAAGTGCTGCAAAAGGAAATGCCCAATAAAAACTTAATATATAGGAAGATGGCAAGTAACTGCCTGGATTTCTGAAATAAGAAAGTGTAAACCAATTCTCTAATCACATATAGTCAAACAACACCATCAGTTGCTAAAATTCCTAGGAAAAAATCAGTATCAGAGAAATGGTGGCATACACATCTTCAGTAGCATTTGGGGAATATTTTAGCCTGCAGAATTTAATTCCCTGTTATTACTTCTGAGCCTGGAGGTGAAAGTCATAAATCAGGACCATTCATAACATGCAATAATGGGGGAAATACTCATAAGAAGAGTTACATGATAAAATCCTTTGGGACTATAACACTTCCAGTCCTCCGTGACAGCATTAAAAATTCTTCTGTCAGTAACATCTATTCTTCCACAAACCCTATACTGGGTTTTCATTCTTTTCTCCCAATATCTCCAAATTTTGCTCTCATATGGCATTCCTTCCACCCTTCCTCCCTGCTGCCCTAAATATATGTTTAAAACCAAATCATAGGAAAGCATCCTATATTTAAAAAGATGGACAGGTTTTAAATTACACTGTATTTACTTGAGGGCTTTTAATACCAGAGGAGCTTTCCCAGGGAGTTTTGCTCTGATTTCAGGACCCCCATTGTTTTTATAAAAGGCTATTTGGTCCCATTTAGAAGATGGCTACATTTTGAGTAATAAAGACTGCAATGCTATAAAATAAAAGAACATTTTCCCCACCCTTCTTTTACCCTCCCATCTTCTGATTAAAAAAAAATATCCCAACCCATCATGTGTTAGAGCTTTGTTTTCTGCGTAACAAGACTAATCATGTTTCCTCTGCTTGGGGTCTCTCTCTTCTCTTCTTTTTCTTCCAGGTCCTCGGGATCCACACTGACATAGAAATATCCCATGATGGAGAAAATAATGCACACAGCAAAGAGGAGAACAGTGAACAGGACAAATTCAGCCCACTAGGAAAGAAAAGAGAACAGCAGGTCAGGAGACCCCAGACTCTCAGTCCAGAGGATATCTCTGCACCTCCAAGTGCTTTTTAAAGACACGGGTGAAAATTACTTTTTAGTCTCCAAAATTGCTTACAAGATAGACATTTTCTCATCCTGTTTTCTGGTAAACCCATGTACACACAATTATGAATATGTGATATACCATGACACAAACCTGTTAGATTGGGCTAGTTTCATTAAATCTTAGAAAATCTTTCTTAGAAATCCATCCTGACTGGAACAT
The DNA here is from genome assembly GCA_024733675.1 of Psilopsiagon aymara. NCBI lineage: Eukaryota > Metazoa > Chordata > Aves > Psittaciformes > Psittacidae > Psilopsiagon > Psilopsiagon aymara. The sequence goes on from JANRGW010037096.1 coordinate 24,182, forward strand.
ACCTGTCTGGGCTTTTTGCCCACAAGATTCCTTTGGAAGAAGCAGTTTCATGTTAGCCAGAAACAAGCCCAATTTCACACCTTCATGGCACCATTCCAGAAGTCTGATAGCCTGAATTCAACAGCCTCCACACCACAACCTCCCCATGCAAGCTCATCATTTCAAGGGTGCCACAGGCACCTGGCCCTGAGGGAGTCCCAAGCTAGTCACTTGAGGAGGCTGACAGCCCACTAGGCTACCTGGATGAAGGCAAGTAAGCAACTGAAATCTCTGGCTGGCATAGTATCTAGGCTTCAGGCTCAAATGCTGCCTGCCTGGCTATAGCTGAGCTTCATCAACGTTATTGCAGAGGTGCAAGTCACTATTATTTACTGCCACTGGGAGACTTAGGAATGGCCACAGCTCCAGAGTGCAATTCTGCTGAGGGAAACAGAGAGACCTGACTGGGAGACCTCAGTGCAGTCTGCCACTACTCAGTTGCAGGAGCCTGGAGCTGTGCAGGAAAGCTGTGACTTCAGGACATGGACATCCAGCAGCCTGTTTAAAAGCATTACCTCTGTTTTGAGAGCCAAACCATACCTGTGCCATTGGTGCAGTTTGGGCAACAACGAGCACAAAGGTATTCCCAACAGCCACCGTGAGCAGCCAGCCTGCCTGCAGCACCGACTTCATGCTGGCTGGAGACTGAAAAGAGAAGGGTCTGATCAGTGGGTATCACACTGTGCCCTTCTGCCCTGGTTCACTCTGTGATGTCCTGCCCAGTATGGGTGTCACTGGGCTCAAACTAGGAGACAGGGGAAATTTTCTCTATGCAGAGTGTTTAATCTCATCAGCTTCATACAAGGAACTTTCAAAACGTGTCCTCCAGGAGGACACACCAAGAAGGAGGAGACGCTGCTTTTGCAGAGCTGAATCCTGATCATACACAATCTGCATCACCTGAAATTGTACAATCAAAAAGTCAAGTGAATCACACAACAGCACCTGCAGGCTGTAGTCTGGTGCCATGTGGTTGTACACCTTTGGAAGTGGATTCTGATGTTAAACTTCCTGCTGATGACAAAGTTACAGATTGTTAATGAACATCTGCAATTTACTCCAAGGATAAATTTGAGTAGCTTCAGCTTTTTGATCTTGTAATGTCTCCACCCTCTCATTCTTCTCTTCTCATAAGCCTTCTCCCCAGACAACAGTCAAATCATCCTTTGCACACTTTTTACCCTTGCTCTCTTTTTTAGACTCATGTAGACTTAGATCCCTTTGCTCTGTCCATTTAAAACAGATTCCAAAGCCCCATGCCACCCTATAGTCCTTGAGATACCTTTGACTTTTATCACTGGAAAATACATACTACAAAATATTTCACTAGGAGAAAAACCTGATACTACACTACTCAGACCTCTCACATTAAAATAAACTTCTATCCAGTTCTGTTCTGTGTTCTCAGCTTCACTAGAAAAGGAGTGTCCAGAGTATAATTGAGAAAAGGTATCCTTCAGAGTATCATAGAATCATAGAACAGTTAGGGTTGGAATTAATTTAGTTAGAGGACACCCATCAAGCTGTATTATAAACCCACTTTTTGCTGAAGTGAGTCAGTGGCATGCCAAAGGACATATCACAAGTCAACAGCAGATGCAGGAATAAATCCTGAAGTCTAATTGTAAGCACCTTATCTTTGAGTGGAGTACCTGAGAATAGGAGAAGGCCAGACCTGTAATGGAGAACATCACCTCCCCAGCAGATATTAATAAGTATTGTGGTAACTGCCAAGCCATATGGACATTGTTGGCCTTTATGTCTTCTGACTTCCATATCTTAACAGCACCTCCAGAAACCTAGCAGAAAAATAAAGGCACACTGATTAGCTGCTGAAAGAGCAGATCCTTCTCAGCCTGGACAGCAACAGCAAATTTACTAAAACAAAATTTTAAGCAAAGATGGAAGCAAATCTCTGCCCTGGTAGCAGAACTGCGGGTCTGAAACCTGCCATTTTCAAGCCTGTCAGGAATGGGATGACTCCTACTGCACAGGTGGCAGGAGGGAAGCATTCCCACACATTCATGTGCCACAAGAGTTGCCTAAGCTACTGCAAACCAACAAGTTGTCTTCTGTAGTGGGGTTGGGAGAAGTCTGTGTGGTACTTGTGCCAAGCCTGTGGCCCACTGCTGTCCCATAGGCCAGAAGAGGACAAAAGGATAAACACTCATTGCATCCATGTGGTCATTGCTCCTGTTTCATCAGCACTGTACAACTCCCCTACATCAACAGTGACACCCAAAGAAATCCAGTTCAAGCATATCAAGAGTAGCAGAGACTGCACTGTACCAGATGTATTCAATTAGTTATGGTAGCTGTATTCCTAATTATTTTTGTTTGCTTTCCCAGGTGTAATTAATACTGCCTCTGATGCACAGAGGCTCAGAGGCAGAGAGAAGTCTGACTAGTAGCCAGGAAAACACTAGGCTGAAATGACTTCAGGCAAAAAAAAACACATTTAAGGAGAGTACTTGGGAAAATACAAGTGATATTTATGAGATCCACTTAATCACAATGCAGTGAGGCAAATCAAGACACTGTTTCTTAGCAGGCTAAAAGGGGTCAGAGGAGAGCTATGCATTGCTGTTTAGCCCATAAAGAAATGTCACAAGCACCATACTATAACTGCACACTGAGGAAGGCTGGGTAGAAGGCAGCATCTCTATGACTTAAGCACCACAGTCTGCCACAATAGCAGACTAATATATTGCTTTCCTGGTTCTTCTATATAGCACTCCTGGCAGAGGAGCAAGGCTCAGTACAAATCACTGCAATAATTAAAAAAATATCTTGGCCTGGAGCAAACTTACTCTCTACAAAATAAAGAAACCACAGGCAGAGAGATGGAAAAACAGAGGGTCAAAAAGATTAAAGGACTAGCACAGCATCCAGAAGGACCAAGGCACAGAGCCACCCCAGAGCAGCCACAGCTACAACAGGGACTTTTGTAGATGGGGCCACAAACTGAAATTCTTGCCCACAGTGATGTGGGACACATTTACCTCAACTGACCCTGACTCAGTTGCATTTATCAGAGGCTTTAGGGTAATACTATTAGTATAATATTTTTAACGCAACTTCTCTTCTTGTTCCTCATCTGGTGAAAGAGGCTTGCAGCCATGGAGGAAGGGTCTGGCCAACATCAGTTTGAGTGTGTATGTGGTTTACGTACATAAATCTCTGCACTCAGAGATGGCAGCATCTGCCTGTTCCCTCCAGGACTGTGTATCCTACTCCAGCTACTGAAGTTTAAAAAAAAAGTGCCAGGTACCTTGCAGCTCTATTTTCCCCGCTGCGTATTTGGACTCGGCAGACATGAACAGCTCCCATTAATTGCCCAACAGGGAGATGTTACTGCCAGGGAGTAGCTGACAGCAGTTTGCTCTGCTCATCACAACACAGAACTCAAAGTCTCAGAGGGCAGCTTAGCAGTGTGTCCTGTCAGACCTGGTTTGTCTGTGTGACTATGCAGTGGAAAGGCTAAAATGGGAACTAAGCTGATCACGTTCATCTCTGTGGTTCCTGCCAGCTGGAACAGGGCTGGAGCAGCGAGCCTAAGGGGCTGGCATGCTTGGAACGGAATTCACCCTCAGAGCAGTGCTCACACCCCATTAAGGCTAGGTTGTTCAGAAAACTATGCCTTGACTTTACACTAGGCTTCAAATGACCTGTACAGTGAGAGGAGGAAGAGCAGATGCACTATCTCACCAACCTCTTCCTTCAACACTTTATTCCTCTTCCCCCCATGCATAATCCACAAGTCTTGGAAGGTCCACCTTTAGATTAGTAAATGTGAGGATATTTCAGACTGTTTCTGCAGAGTTTTTCAAGCGTGACTTACTGCCAGGTACAGTATTTTAAAGACCACAAGCAGAGTCAGCTCTTGGTAGACTGTCATAGCTCTTTGCAGTTCACTACATCAGTGCTAACTGAATTAGGATGGATGGCACAAGACCAGCACAAACCACAGCTCACATGATTTCCCATGGAGGATTTCTATCAAGGAAGAGATCTTACTTCTTGTTAACCCATGAGATCTGACAGGACCAAAGTGTAAAGTGAAATGAGTACCCATCTGCCTTGCTGAAACCTTTCACTAGCCCTTGTATAACGGACTGCCTTCAGATGGCTACTGCCCAGGTCTTGCAAGGTAGAGAAAGCAAGTGAGAGCCACCAACATAAGAATAAAAGCAGCTTGTTACCATCACAGGGACACTTACGTTAGTTATCACAATGGTGTATGACGCGCCGAAGTCAAGCAGCCCTAGCTCCAGGGGAAACTCTCCCATTTCAGTTATGCATTTTCCATTATTATATCTAAATAAAAGGATGAAGTACAGTATTTCCCAGTTAGTCCCACTGACAAGAGCATCAAACATGCCCATACAATGGAGCAGGGAGGATATATGATGCAAAGCTGCAGTAATGTTTATGTCAGACAATCGCTAAAATTCTTGTCATTTTTCCTTCCAGAAACACTTAGGCACTAAGCGGAGTTCACCTAGTGACTTGCGCTATTGCTAACAGTTTTAAATGGTTTCTGCTGCTTCCTGACACTGATTCTTTGGCCCCTCAGGTTTGTTTTCCTTCCAAACTTTTCTCCACTCCTTCAAGAACTGTGGGCCAGACAGGTTAGCCAGGCTCAAGCAGCCATCAGGAAATCAGAGATATGACCCACAAACCACTTTCTTTCCTTTTGATAGAGCAAATTAGCCTTCAGATTTGTTCTGCTTTTGGATGGGTGAGATGGCACAGAGGCTCAGCAACATTGCCGCAATGGCTGCTTCATCCTACTAAACTGCAGCAATAAATATTTTGGATGGAACTGATGCAAAGAAAAGCCATGAAGCTTGTTTTGAAACATTGCAAACACCAGAAATACCCTGCAAAAGCCAACTCCAATGCTGCCAACCCAAGGCCATATGGAGCCCCTGTCTAACAAGCCCAGCCTGCAAAGCCATGTAATGTTACTTGATGTTATCAGCCCACATACCAAGACTTTGTAGTGTGGAATATGAATTGGCCTTTCCCTGAGAATATCCAAACAGCTGGGCCTGTGAGAATATCAAAATAGAGGAGGCATCAAATGGCAGAGGGGACTTTACTATGTCCACCTTATTCTGCTGACAAATGCACAGGAATGGCCAGCCTCTTCCCTTCAGCACCCCCCACCCCCCCCAC
>JANRGW010037096.1:29501-47708 GCA_024733675.1 Psilopsiagon aymara
CCAAACATAAGAAACAAGCTTCTGCACCCACAGGAGTTGCCTGGAGCTGCACAGAGCTGATAATTCTGGTTTTTACAAACATCTGCCCCTGCAGGCAAATGCCAAGGAAATAGCAATGAAAGTTTTGTTATTCACCTAAAAAAGCCCCACTGTATCCACGGAAGGGCCTCAGGAAGGACCTTCTGCTCAGCAAAGGAAACTTACTTGTCTCTCTCTAGCAGCGAGTACTCAGAAGCACTGTAGTTTCTCTGAACAGCAATGTACCATTTGCTGTCAATGGTGAGGTTGACATCTTGGTTCAAACCATTAATGAATCTGCAAGAAAGCATATTTCATTGAGTTGTCAGACAGGGCAGGAGAAGCATAATACCAGACACTTCAGAAGCGCACTCTCTCTCCCAAAGCATTCCGTAATTCCATAAGGTTATGACAGCCTCTCCTGCAAGTTACGTTTGATTTGTTGCCCAGTTTTTCAATATCAGATTAATTTTCTCTGCTGTGTAATGTTACCCTCTTACTCTATCCTGTGAAAAGTGACCCTCACTTCTTTTGGGTTAGGACTTCCAGGCAATTTCTTCTCAGAGACCTTCAAAGACTGAAGTGTGTCTAGAGGAGGCCAAGATGATCAGCGGGCTGGAGCACCTCTCCTATGGGGACAGACTGAGAAAGTTGGGCTTGTTCAGCCTGGAGAAGAGAAGGCTCCAGGGAGATCTTAGAGCAGCTTCCAGTGCCTAAAGGGGGCCTACAGAAAGCTTGAGAGGTACTTTTTACAAAGGGCATGTAGTGACAGGACAAGGGGGAATAGCCTTAAACTGAAAGAGGGGTGATTTAGATTAGGAAGAAGTTCTTTACTGTGAAGGTGGTGAGAAAATGGCACAGGTCATGGAAGTGTTCAAGGTGAGGTTGGACAGGGCTTTAAGCAACCTGATCTAGCAGAAGGTGTCCCTGCCCATGGCAGGGGGTTTGGAACTAAATGATCTTTGAGGTCGCTTCCAACCTAATTCTGTGACAACTATTCTGTGGCTGTTTGAGGGGACAGAGCCCCAGCCTACACCAGGAAATGATAAAGTTGTGTGTCCTGATGAGTGTGCACACCATGCTGGTGTGTTTTTCAAGGAGTTTCTACCAGTGGGATAGAGTTTTGTAGCAAAATAAGGTATTTGCACCAAAACCAAAGCTTTCAAGGGAATGTTCTCTTGGTTTTCAGTTCTTAAAACGGGGCTGAAATCCCTGAAGATAGTCAAGCTTAACAAAAGTACCCTGTTAGTGTAAAAGTAGTTTCTTCTTAGTGAAAGTTCTTCACAAATTGTTAAAGGGAAAGCTTTAAGATTCAGTCAAAAATGCTCACAGGAAAATATAAAACATTCCTGACTGCAGTTATTAATCAGTGCTCAAAGGTGGTGTTTAGTTAGTAGAAGCCTTCACAAGGACAGGGCTATGAACAGATACTGCTCTCATGCTCAATCAACACAGGCTTTAGAATAAGGCAGCTTATGCATCTCAGCACCTCACATAGGTCTGGTGATGCGGCAACTGTGACTTCAGTGAGATGATATGACCTCAGTGAGATGACAGCACAGGGGCCTGTTCATGGGCTAGTTCAAATTAGGAAAGTAGACTAGCTGCTTAAGCAGACCCTAATGTGCAGCTGAATTACTTACGAGGATATAAAATTGTTGCTGTATCAAATTTAGTAGGCATTTGCGCATGAGGTTGGGTGACAAAAGTGAATGTCATGAGTTAGCCAGTTTGCAGAAGACAAATGGCAACAGCTCCTTTCCAGATTGCTGCTTCTCTTTCTTTCCCAAAGGGTGGAATACAGCAAGATGTGTTACCACTCTTCCAAGGGAGATCTTTTCTGTTGCATCTCAGCTCAGACTATCCTAGGCAGTAATGCCTAGTAAGCAGCAATAATGCTCAGCTCTGCATGGCAACTGTGAGAGGTGACACACTGTCAAGCCTCTGCAGCTGACACCTGAGTCTTGCATGAGAAAAGTGGACTAGATTCCAATCTGAGAACATCTGGGTTATGTTACATACAGTCTGCATTAGACAAAAGCAGTTTCCCTCATCCCACCACCTCCAAATCCTCAAAAAAAGCCATTCCTACCTAACAGCTGCCAAACCATTTTCTGGCTTTGCTTCCAAGTCTGTAATCTAAAGAAGGAAAGAAAGAAAATCAAACAAATTTAGTATTGCTGCCTTGTAACAATGTGTAGCAGAAAATCATAGAATCATAGAATAGTTAGGGTTGGAAAGGACCTTAAGATCATCCAGTTCCAACCCCCCTGCCATGGGCAGGGACACCTCCCACTAATACTAGTGTCTATGGAGTTGCACACGTGCTGCAAAACCCATGAAAATTGACTGGACACATAAGCTTTACATCAGGCCACAGAAGTCCATTGAAGCCAACACCAAAATTTCAGCGCCACCAAGGGCTTAAGATGAGACCGTACCTTTTTTCCTCATCTGCATAACAAAGGCTACAGAATTTCAGCCAGTCACCCCTTCGACTGAGGCGTGTAACACCCTCCAAAAAAGTATTTGCCGAGGTTTGAAAGTTAGGCAGTTGTAGGTTTTGCAGGAGTAAAGTATTCATGTTTAATTATAACTAATTATGAAAAGAAGCTCATGTGGATAATGATCTCTTGCTATCTTCAGATCAAGGCTGTACCTCTAGGTTACTGCTCTGATCACCATGCATCACTCATTTTCCCTGACCCACAATACTCAGGACATTAAACTGTTGTATGGCGCAGGCAGAGAGCATGAGAAACCAAGATGCACTGAGCTTGATTGCACTCACAGTCTCTGCAGGCACTCCCTGAAATGGCCACCTGGTTGGGCACACTGGGGACTGAGTGCCTCTCCTGGAGATCACAGCTCAATAATTAATATAGAATCACAGAATCATAGAATAGTTAGGGTTGGAAAGGACTCATTTGAGGAGAGCCTATTTGGTGTACAGTGCTGAAAAAAAAGACAGCAAAGTCAGCCCTGCCATGAAGATTGTATGTCACACAAAAAGAATACAGAGCAAGGTTCTTGGTGGGTAGAAATCTACAGCTGTGCCATGTTCTCTTAAGCTGGCTGGCCAATTTCAGTTTTTGCTGCCAAAAGATGGAACCTAGGCAAGCCAAAAGGGACTGAATCTACCTTCAGAAACTGACTTTCTATCAAAATTTTCCAGCCCTTTCTCTGCACTCTCTTCATGATGTTAAACCCTGGGTTTCTGAGACCAGGGATCCAGAATTTCAATGTACCCATAAAATGTCTATTGTGCTCCAGTGCAATATGCTGACCCACAGATAATTTATGCCCTAAATAACAAATAGTCACAGTGAAAAATAAATGTCAAAGCAATAAATAATAAATAACATCATCATTTTCTTCCATGGAAGACACATGGGTATTAAAACTCTAGTTTGTTGCAGAGAAGCCAGCCAAATTATTACTCGATGGTCCCCAGAGCTCTCAAATTCATTTCCTGCCTATTCAACAGCCCATAAAGGAGAAGAAAACAATTTCAGACTGGATCCTTCCAGGAAAGCACCCCTATCTGAGTGAGGAGGCCAAACCCAGCAGTGAGGAAGGACGTCGTGGGCCATGGCTACTTAAGGGCAAGCCCTGCAACACAGCAGTGATTCTAGCATTGCCTTTGTTGCACTGCAATGCTGGAAAAGCAAGTATAATTTACCATACCGTCTTCCACATTTCCCTTATCTACAGCTGAGAATGCCAGGTCAATTGCATCACCCAACAGCGCAGCTGTTCCCCAGTTCATGGCAGCCTTCCTGTGCCAGGGTGGACACTAATTTAAGCACAGGCTAGATAACTAGGGCAGCAGAGGTACTCTGAAGCTGAGAGACTGCTTTGCTCCAGACTGCCACAGGCTTTCACTTCTTAAGGACTATATGAAAATCACTGCATGAGTATCCATTTCTTAAGCTAAAAGCACACAGTCATTAGGGTCACAGGGAAATTTAACATTGTGCAGTAACGAGCCCCAGGCTCTAAGCCATAAAGCAGCAAGAAAAACCCCATCAAACCCAATGTTAGGAAAAAATAAATCCTTAAAACTCCTCATTTTAAAAAACAGTTACGTGATTTCTACCATACAATACTGAAGGTTTGGTGTGGCAACCCTGCAAGGCTGAAAAGCTGCAAAGAGAATTGATATTTTAGCATAAAGATAGATTCTGTTGGCATTTACACACCTGCCACACGTGCAATAACACCATTCATTTCAAGGGAGCCTCTTAGGATACAGCTACATGTAAAAGATACATGAATCTGGCCCTATACATTCCATATGCCTCTCTGATTGTTGCAGCAATACACAAACGTCCAAACACAGCCGGCTCTGCTGCAGAGCTTGAAATGAGCTTAATCATTTATTCTGCTCAGCAAAACAAGTGGGCCTTCTGTGCATTTTCACTAAACACTTGTAATAACCAAACCCAGAATCATTCCTCTGATGCTGTTATTCCAGCCCAGCCCTAGAGCCTCTTTAACATCTTTGCTTTAAAGAACCATCTTCGGGGGAAAATCTCCAGCTCTGTTTCCTCAGCTTTCTCAAGCTCTGCTGCCTAGCAGGCATGACTTTGCTCTCCCACTGCAGCATTCACTGGATTAAAGTGTGCCCAGAAACTCTCAGATGCCATAACGCCTCTATTAATCAACCAGCAGAAATGTGTACAGATCCAGTGCTGCTAGCTAAGAAGTCAGGTTTAGAGCATCTGAGAGCAATCAGACAGACACTGCAACTGAGCAAATGAATTAATGAGCCTATTACCCCATTGTATCATCACAGTCACTGAATTAATACTGTATTTACACTTCACTCCCACACTCACTAAGTGGCTTGATAGGTTTCCTTCTGCCTCAAAAACAATTAAGCTGTACACTGATTTTTCCTTCATGGTGTAGTTAAAAGGAAGAGACAATCCTTGATACTGCAGGGTGAAACAAAGGCTCTGTTGCTCTCCATTCAATAATAATTTTGAGTACTCAGCTGGGTTCTGTAGAGAAAACAGACATGGTTACACTTTCTTCAGATAAGAAAGGATCTGACTCTTCCCACCAAGTGCAAACCTACCCTCTCTTCAAGGGACCCTCTAAAGAGAGGTCAGGACTGTTTTCTACAGCAAAAGACCTATGATGATATATAGGCTTCGAGCTGGTCAAGCCAGAGCTTGGAGTACCTTCCATTACCAATAGTCTCGTGACTAACCGACTGCCCGTCTGAGTCCCAAATTAGTTTGAGCTGTAAAGTAATCTGGAAGCTGAAACAGGAAACAACCCAGTGCCCATACCCAGTTAAATGCCTTCCTATTTCTTTCCTACTTTGGAGGTAATATTTTTCACATCCCATCCAAATCCCAGCAGAAATGCCTGGTCTGAACACCGAAACATTTGAGTTGAACGTCTCTACATGCTAATTTCAGTAGAATTATCCTTTATTCCAAATTACTCATGAATGTAGTTAGCCATTTTCTTCTTTGCCATGGAAATATGTCTTCAGACTTTCCATTTCTGTCTCATCAATTGAGATAATATGCTCCATTTTTAAAGTTATTCCCATGCACTTCTAACATGATGAAGGAGAACAAGCTCCAACATCTGTCGGCTTTATTAGAAAATGCCTGGAAAAAAGCCCACCCTTTCTTCAAAGGGACACAAGTCAGGCTCTCTAGCCCCACATATATGCTTACCTGAAAAGCCTCCACAGGCTGTTGAAATAAGTCCTTGTCTTGGATTGTCACTTGAACAGGGTTCTTTGCCAAATTCAGGACCCGAATTAAACTTTCTTCTGGGACAAGTCGAGGCAAATCGGTTTCCTAATTAAAGTAAAAGGCTTTAAGTGCCATGTATGTGCTTTATTAGCACTTTAATATCTCTTCATTTTTAGCCATAATAGCCTTCCTCTCCGTAATGACACTTTTCCATCTTCTCCTCATCAAAAGTTCCACTGAGAGAAAACTGAACATAAATCTTATCTAGGGAGTTTTTCTTGTAGTAGCTCAATAGCCAACCTATCATTCCACCCCAAAACTGCTCTTCATTCTACTAAGCATACAGGCTACACAACTACTGGGTAGGTAGAACAATGTCACTGCTTTCATTATACAGCTCCCTAGTGCCTGGATTTAACCAACTGCAACATCAGAATGGAAAAATTGTGCTTTGCTTTCAAAGGCAGTGACCAGAATGATTATTTCCCACTGCTGTCAGTGACTGGGAAAAGAATTAGGCCAGAAACTGAGCAGTTTTGAAAATCCCAGTCCAGCTCCATGTCTGTAATCAGTACTTCTGCACCACTTAACTCCATGCTCTCTAACAGCTGATTCTATAGATCTTATTCCCTGTTATTCAAGAAAGGGAAGACAATGCCTCTAGCACAGAGGTATCTCCTTCTGTCAGGCATCATTTCCTAGAAAGAGTACATCAATCAGTATCAGCCTTGTACTACCTGTAGATATAAAATGAATTATATTTTAAAAAAAAAAAAATAATTCTTTTTTCCCCACTTTATTTGCAAGTACCTGCCAGCAATACTTCAGAGATACTCATTTTCTATCTCATCCTATAATTTGGGCAGTCTGAACTGAACTCAGTGGGGAGATATATGGCAGCGAAGAGAGGGTGACACTGATTTCCCTATACCCACGTGTTGCTCTGGACTAACAGGCCTGTTAATGTGATTCAGAAAATCCCATTATTGTGGTTTATCACTTGTGCTACCCACAGCCAAGTGAAGGTGAGCCACCCTATCCCCTCTCTGCTAGAGTTTTTAGTGGTCTTCCAGGTAAAATTTCCATGTTCATGGAGGGGGCAACCCCTAATTCACCTTGCCTCTGCCTGGAGAAGACGCCCACAGCTGGAGCAGAATTTCAAGTGCTTGGCCAGAGCTGCTGGTGGTAGCAGTGACAGCATTCTTTTGCTGGTGTAAAGAGATTGGAAAGAAGACCTGAACCCACAAAGTTTCCTTTCAGCAGGAGACTTGGGAGTGGATTCAATTGAGCAACCAGCAGATGTTAGAGTCCAGGGCTGTGTGCCAGCCACACTGACAGACCATTTTAAGTATACATGGAAGCTTTAAAAATTAATCCTATAGTAACTGTTGTGAGACAAAGGTTAGCCAAAGTCTGCACAAGGTTGGTCACGGGCCAGAAACAAACAGTACAAATCTGCAGGGGCCAGCACTGAATCTACAGGAAATTTACTGCCATCCTGTCTGGGGATGCCTGGCAGTCCCTGATGCCTGTGACTACAGAAGTGACTGCATTCACCTGCCTCCCAGGAGAAGCAATCTGGCTTGTAAAACACCACACCCCCACCCTAAAGTAGGAAAGTAATTAAAATAAAAAAGCAAAACCACCAAACACACAACAAACCCCAAGCAGTAAAGCATAGGCAAGCTACAGTAAGAAATAGGAGAGAGAGCAGGCTACCTTTTGGGAATTAATCACTAGCATTAACTAGATGTCTGTCAAGCACTTTGATGATGGAAATCTAGAATATACACCAATACAGATGACCGGCACAGCAAAACTGCAAAGACTGGAAACAGCAAAAGAGACACAGACAAAGAGAGGGAAAAGTAGACAAAGTAAGAATTATCATTAGCAACTGGATCAGTATGCTGCATTGTAAAGAACACATTAAAAATGATGATCAAGGAACACAATGGTTAAAAGGATTATCTAACAGGAATCAATAAAGACACCCCAGGGAAAGAAAGTATTCTGAGGAATCCCTTATGCTATACTTACATTTATTTTGACTTCTACAATAGCTGCAAGTCCAAACGCCATCCCTGCAAGGATCATACCTGTTGCCATTTTCCTAATTGGTCTACGGAGCAAATGAAAGATGTGCCATTAACAAAAAAGTTAAGTAATTTTAAATATAAAATACCATTTCTCAGAGCCAAAAATGCCAAAACCATGTAATAATCTGTCCAACAGGTGGCACCGGGGATGACATGCTGTTTAAAATTGCAATCATTTAACTTTAAACTATTCTATTTTTCTGTATGAGGCCAGCACTGAGGCCAATTAAAACTGGTGTGCCATTAACAAAAGCCCTTTGCTTGCAAGTTTCATATTATCTTGTTCCTAGCTCTCCTAGTGGGAATAGCTCATGGCATTATGTTAACCTGTGATGTTGGACAGAGCACTAGAAAATATATATCTTCAAGTCCCTTTTGGGAAAGGCAAAAGAAAAGTAGCATGCTATTTAGCAGCAGGAGGAGAAAAATGCATAGTTTGTGTCATCAATGTTTCTGACCATCTGTGGCACCATTCTGGGTTATTTCTTTTGCCAATACATTTACATTTCTAGAGAATAAAGAGCTGTCTTCTGAACTTGGAGCAAAACCAGTGCAACTCTACCAAAGTTACATGAGACAGTGATATAAAGCAGAATAAAATAGCTCCAGAATGGCAGGTGCAAACTGAGTACTGAGTTGCTGAAATTCGAAACAAGTCTAGTTTTAGATTCAGCAGCCTCCAATCTTTGTAAAGGTCTGAATCCACATTCCAGATTGACTGTGCTGTTGGAAATCCAGATTAGGAACCCAAATTCTCTCTCCTGGTTTTGTCTATCCAGCATCTTAGTTTGGATTAGGAACATGCTTTATAAGCCCATGTCTCACATATTACCCCTTTCCACACTGTGGTTCACATTGAGAAGTGGTGCTGGAGCTGAAACTGCACTGGCAAAGTAAATCCATGAGTCCACATAACATAATTCCACTGCTAAAGGCTATCAAGTCCACAGAGACAGACCACAAATACTCTAAAGTAAAATCAGCAAAATTGCATAAAATGGGTTTCAGAACCAACCTGAAGGTCTGCTCCTATTACACTGTACTTCTTGCTTACATAGACAGGGGATAACATGGATAACATGCTTGGGCCATATGGAAATTGCCTTACCTACTCACTAGCTCAGATCCTAGTGTGGAATCTACTTTCACAACACAATGTGTAGCCCACAAAGGACAGTGAATTTGCCCCCACAGGGATGTTTCAAGGAAGGGAACAATTTAGGGATGATATAGGAGATAAAGTGAAGAACATGATGAGGGAGGGACTCCCTTAAAGAGGGACTGTTCATATCTTCTTTCAGGGAGAATCTGCGCAGAGCAGAATCCAACATCATTGAATATTTCCCCCTGGAATTTCCAGGGCTTACGGAAGAAGGTGATGCTGCCTTTTGCAGCTGAAATAGAAGCAAGTACTGGGAAGGGTGAAAGGAATTTTGTGTTTCTCCTCCTTAAAAGTTATTCTGCACTCTTCCTGCAAAAGAAAAAGCACTGAGGCATCTGCATTGTCCCAAAGTACTTACGTGAAATTAAATTTGCACATGTTTATCAGGGGATAGAGCCCAAGGTCAAAAATTGGGATGAAGACAAGAATAAGAAGTGGATTTAAGAACTGCAATACAAAAGAATGGGATTTTAGTGACTAGAAAGCAACTTTCAGTAATTAAAGTAATAAAGCACTGTCCTCCAGAAATAATTCCATTATAGAAAGAACACGAACAAACACTTTAAGACTTCCTTTTAAAATATAATCATAGTTTACACTTCGACAGTTTCTGCTATTTAGTTTTCACAAGCGCAAATACATTTTGTTCATATCCTCCCCTCCAAGAGGTAAGCAAGCATCACTAGCACAGTTTCCCTGAAGAAAGAACTGCAGCATTATGTTTTTAAAGAGTACAAAACCCACTGACAATAGAAGCAGGTGACCTTCGGTGCTGTAGTGGGACCTTACAGCAAATCAGCAATAATGGAAACATCTTGGGAATTCAGTGAAATCCCAGAAGAACAGGTACTTTTGTGTGAGATCGGCAATTTCTCACACTTCCATGCAGTCTCATAATCCCCCAGGAACTAAGTTTCTCCTGAGAGGGGCAGACCTTGTTTGCCAGTCAGCAGTGACAGAGCAAAAAAGAGAGAATGATGGAGAACAAGCAGAGAAAAATTCTATTTCAGTTTCAAAGGAAGATTTCAGGGAACAAAACAGCTCTGGACTTCTCCAGAACTGTTCAATGTAAAAATTATAATCAACTGTGACAACATGGCACCATATTGAAGCTTTCACATTTTCATCTGCCCCCCCCCAAAGGGAGGAAGGAAACATATTTCAGGTACAACACTCATCCCAGCGCAGGGACATATTAAAAGAAGACATAGTTTGTGTCCTCCACATGCCTGCACTAGTTCAAGAAATATTATGTTCGTATGTCTCCCCACCTTGGTACTATTCTGCCAGATTCAACCTCAAGGATGTTAGGACATCCTTGGAGTATTCTGGATCCCAAGACTAAGCTTGTAAAGCAGCTAGTGAGCAATAAAGGCAGAGTCCACATTACAGCAGTCAGCAGGAGCACTACTATTACCTTCAAAAGGAGCAAAGAAAGGCGACTGGTCCCATGAGAAGAATAAAAATAAGAGAGAAAAAGAAAATACATTTCTAAGGGTTATTTTCAACCCTATAGTATTTTACCTGCATTTGGTCAGGCTGAAGGACATATATTCCCTGAAACAAAAAGATATTCCAAGTGACTCATAAACACCGTAATATAACAGTGCATATGGCAAACAAGCAAGCAGTCCAGTAGAGACCCACAGCAGCAAAAGTATTTTCCTCAAATGCTTTATGTTGGCTTTAACAGCTAATATTGTCCTTCTGACACTTCTTTTCTAAGGACACAGTGTTTGATGACAATCATTTTGCAGAAGGAAGCCTATACTCAGTCCTTGATATATAGGAAAGAGGACACAGCCTATGACAGGTACTAAGACCCATCTTTCAGACTGGCTGCGCTGTGAACTAGGCGAGTGGGACTGAATAGGCATGTTAGTGTCCAACCTGGGATTTGGGCTTAGAGTTTCCTCCCTCCCTGCTTCTGTAATGGAAAAAGCCCAAATCCCACAAGTGAGTGCTCTCAAGCTTCAGGTCCCTCTAAGCTCTGTTGGTGATTCTCCTGAGCACCCAAAAAGGGTAACAAAAGACTATCCCAGAGACAGTGAGCTGCACAAACACCTCTTTCCTCCCTCCACTTGCCAAGGGTACCTAATGGGCTTTGTTCAACTGTGACTTCTTTGTTTAAGCCATATATATAGTCCTCAAGGCTATAAGTGGTGCCTTACCCTTGCATCACTGCACTGAGCCCTCTCAATTGGACATGGTCAAAAGGGGTGGACTGAAGGGTCCCAGTCCCCAGGAGGGACCAATAAGCTGTCTCCAGGAAGTGGCTGGTGTTTGTTTGAACTCTAAGCAATGGTCTGCATTTGAAATTAAGTTGAAGTGGGGAAAAAAATAAGAAGAAAATAGTATATTTCCAAGAAAACATGGGATCATTCCAATGTTGCAGTTAGTTCTCACCTCCATTAGCTGGGACAGCTCACTAGTGGAGGGTGGATAAGACTGAATTACAAGCCAAAAATCTACTCAAGGTAGTGTAACAAGAGCCCTGAATATGTCCTTCTCCCTTGTTTAACGAGTGGCAGCTGGTGACCATTAGATCCGCTCCTGATGGATCACCAAATGTAAGCGTGCAAACAGCAGAGAAAGATTTTAAATACACATCACAAAGACTGCATGAATTTTCATTGCTTTGTATTTCTGTGGTGGATAAATACAAAGTCATAGTCTTTTTCCTGCCTATCTGAATTAATTAAGCCTTATGACTACCACATGCTGAGAGCCAAATTTTTAACAGGAGTGACACAGGGTTCAAATTTGGGGCTTTAAGTCCATTTTAAAATGGAAAACGGGCATTTACAATCCTAAATTCTGATGTGAGCATCCACAGCAAAGATACAGATGGCCTGTTAAAACCTATATGTCTATAAACCAGCCAGTATAGTGGCATGTTCAGCAGATAGGTGATCCAAATTTATCTGCCATTGCATCCTGTACCATTTACCATTCACATCTTTGACAAACTTTATGCACACTAGTTAATCCTCATCACATCTCTACCCTATACAACATAAGATTCCTGCTGGTTTTAAGAGGACTCATTAATATATCACCAAGAAAGCCAGAGCAGAAATATAAAACTACAGTAGCTCTAGTTACACCTTACAGGAACTGTGTGAACCTTCCCCGACATCTCTGTCTTCAGTGGGGGTAGCAGGCTGTAAACCCTACCCACTCAAGGTAACAGAGCAATCAGCTGTGAGGAGGTCAGCACCCCTGACCTTGCAGCCTGCTGATGGCTCCCCAGCCAACATGTGCTGTGTTGAACCGAACATGGCTGCACAAAACCTCTCGCTTCTAATCACCAAAAGTGCAACTCACACAGACTTATCAAGCAGATGCTCTTAGTATGCAAGACTGGTTAAAAAGCAAGAGCAGTGATGTTACTACTAGTCTTACCAGCCCTCACGACATTAAGTACTTACAAAATCAGCATTCATTTTTGTGGCTTGCAAAGTCCACCTGGATCCCTAAGGAGAAAACAAGACAACTGTGAAACCTTCAAGATGTCCTATGGAACTAGAAAACAGGGGGACAGAGAAGACTACGGTGCTGGAGGTCTTATTTCCCTTCTATCCCTTTTCTTCCCTCTAATACCGGCCAGTAGGCAGGGCACATTCTGCCTTCTCACCCTCCTGAGCCAGACTCCTGGCTGGAATGCAGAAGGATAGACAGCAGTGGTGGTAGATAGTGCCTCAGCAAGACCCTGGACACCTCATAGGCGACATGGCACTCTGTGTCCCCAGAATGCTTTGGTCTTACCCTGGAAGGACAAGGGTGCAAACCCAGGCTGGTGGGCAGACCTGCAACACACTGTACTGTACCTGCTGATCAAACAGAGCCCAGAACATTGGCAGGGGTATAAAGAGGAAGAGAACTCGTGTCACCATTTTAATCTCCCCAATCAGCTGTTTCTGTAAAGGCAATAGGCAGAAAGGTAAGATGGGGGTAAAAAAAGCCAACAGGTGATTCAAGCCACAAAACATGAGAACTCCTATTTCTTTCTGCATGGCACTTATTCATTGCACTTACTCATGAGAGTGGACATACTTGAATTTCTGCATTTCAGTGCAGCACCTAAACTGCTCAGTAAGGGTCAGGAGAGTACAGAATTCCTGGGAAGGGACAGGACAAACGACAGCCCAGTGCATGTGAGGAGTGCTGTGGCCAGGCCAGTCCTACTGTCTTCCCTATCTGTTTGCTTGTCTTCCCCCTCCAAACCTGCCACATACAGCATCGCTTACCGAGTATTTTTCTGATGCCCAGTCCAGCCAGTGATCTCTCTTTGGAATCTGACTGGAGCGGTTTTTCAGCCGGTTTTTAATAGCAAACTAGGAAAAAAAACAGGTGAGTAACTCCCCCATGGTTTGCCTACCCTTGTCATATTGTCAACTCAAGGCGCCCTCCCCATTCCCAAATGTAAGCAGTACCAGAAAATGGCCCCCTAAGTTTGTCTCATACTTGATTTAAAACCTGCTACATGATAAAGCTTTAAATACAATTTTTTCAGTTCCCTTCCTAAAAGCACCTGTTGGATTAACCACTGTGCTGGGGAGGAAATGCCTCATTATCCAAAGCAACATCAAAACCAGAACTCTCACTCCCTTCTTGGTCTGTAGACCTTTCTTTGCAAATTACCGGTGCAGTTCATGCCTCATTCACTCCTAGACCATCTTTCAAGTTTGCTTCTCACTGGAGAAAGCAGTGAGACTGAAGCTGTAACTTGTTTGTTGACGCTGTGTGCTCCAGTCACTGAGCACACTGAATGCAACCACTCTGGCAAAGAGTGGCAGACTTCGCTTAGAAATCCTATCTGTAAGATCTGGCCTTTTCCCCAAGGTAAGTCTGTCACTAGGATTGACCTAGGCAAAAAGAAAAGACCTCCTGCTAGCAACAGCTTCCTGGGGAAAAAAAAGTCATTATCCACTTAATAAGTGGGTGGGGTTTTTTTACGTACTATAGTCAGCTCACACAGTATGAAAAATAATTGATAAGGCTATAATGCAACTTCAGCAGGCGTCTCTTGCATTTACATGAATATGCTGAATGTGCATAATATGAATGTGTATGATTACTGTCTGCTGAACTGATAAGCTTCAGTAAAATTATTCAGCTGAAAAAATGGAGTCATATATCTGATACTCTCCAAGTTTCTGAATTGTCCTTTCAGTTCAGTCTCCACCAGCACCTGCCACTAGTGCTTTAATGACATCAACTGAACAGGTCATGTAGCTAAGGAGAACCAACTGAAATGTTGAAAGAATAAACTAGGACATAAACATGTTTCATTCTCCTTACAGCTCATCAGCAAGATACCCAGGACCAGCTAAAGAACTCCAAATGCCACCCCCCTTTGCACTTTTCTGACCTACCACCTCAGAATCATGCACAAAAGAGAGAAAATGGCATACACTTACACCGATGCATTTACACACTTCCCATAAGATGTTCCCTTGTGGTGGTGTTTTTCTGTACAGTCCACTTCCAGCAATGAACACAACTGAAAAATATTATAATCCAAATGGGAATTCACATGACTGAGGTTCAATCCTACACTGGTTTTAGGGAAGGATCCCCTACTCCTGTATTCCACAGAAATCCTATGCTTTGGGGGCTTACAGGATCAAACTTTTAACAGAATAAATATACAGAACTCCTTTAACGCCTTCACATGAAAGAAAATGCAGCATCCTACAAGAGGCAGTGTGATTCCTAGGAAGTCACCATAATCTTCTCATGAGCTGCTCTGACACAACAGGCACCTATATATCTAATTCACACTGGAAAACAAAGTTTTGAACATTCCCCCCACCTATGCTTTCTGTAGGCTAAACTTGAAATAAATTGAATTGCTGCACCTGATGTTGGAAATCACTGCCAACTCATTGCAACTGTGTGAGGATTAATCCAGATCCAAAACAAGCTTTGTGTACTTGCATCTCACACACATTTCAATGGAAACAGCCACTAAGGTCACTGCATCACACACTGGTGTTGACCTCTATTTATGGTTTCCATGAGGGAATATACAATTTAGGATATTGTTTTGCCTGTGTTTTCTCCTTCAAAGCACAAAGAATATTGGACCGAGGCTTCAAAATCCCGTCAAAGATGGGGCTATGCAATTATATATCATTTGTCCTGCTCTTCAAGAGCCTCTAAGCACTTTGCAATTGGAAAGATATTGGCAGAGAGAAGCACAATAAAAGCTGAGTGTGAAATCCATGTAACAAACCAACCTCAACTTTTTCAATTAATCCAATTATCTGGGTCAGTCCACAGCCAGTAGAGAAAAGCAGACACCTCTGAACTAACACAGGAGGCCTGGGACACTGCACTGTTTCTCTTTTCTGATTATGAAGACCCTTCGCATCCAGTTTTGACTTGCAGAACTGTCAGACACCTCTGAAGTCAGTTTAGATGAGTTGCACTGAAAGACACTTGTTCAAAATCACTCAGAGTGAGCAGTTGCACTACCTAATTTTTAGCATCTCCCTGTGGACTTGTTGGTGCCTCTGAAATACCTTCTGAGGTTTTCAGAAATACCTTCTGGAGATGCCACTGACTCCTTTGGGCACTGAGGTTCTGGCATTAGGTTTGGTGTTTCGAATTAAATAGTGTCAACCTTCCCTCATCTTTCAGAAACTGAAGCAGCCCACAAGAATTACCCTCTATAAGATTTCCATTCTGCCTCTAAATCTATCTTTGCTTTCCATCATGACAGGGAGAGGCCCAGTCAGGGCTGAAATGGTATTTTCTCCAGTTCTGCATTCTGCTCACATAATCAAATATATCACTTCCAAGAGCATTTTAGCATGTTACAAAGGAATACAGAGCTACTTTGCTGGGCAGGCTGTGGAATTTGGCAACAGGACACTAGCTAAAAACACATTTCAATTGATGCCCTCATTGAAACTGCAATATTTACACATCCATTCTCCCCTGGGCAACTACTACTCTGCTAGAAACATTCATCACACAATAGCGTGCAGAGGAGCCTCTGCTGCCTTAAACTGATAGGAACAGGTCACAGGGGAAAAGAGAAGTTTCTCAGGCCTGTGACCATGCACTTTTCTGAAAATAATTGCTGCAGTGTTAGCTGTGGCCCAATGACATTTTTCCGGTTCTTATTCTTCTCTCTGATGGAAGTTTGAGGGGAGAGCAACATTCACATTCTCTGGGGGGCGAACTTTTTAAATCACAGATGCTGTGGTGAAATCACACAATTTCTTGGTCTCTCAATTAAGCTAACAAGCTGAATGAGAAGACACCCCATGCTGTGTCAGAACCTCTTAAATGTAGTGTAATAAGTGGACTTACTCCCCTCAGCAGCTTGCAACTGTGAAACTAAAGCTAATGGGGTGTCTTCTATATTGGCTACCAAGGAGTAACAGCAAGAACATGGAAACTGCTGAGTATTTTATAAGGGTTGAAGAAGAAATCTTGACAAGTACATTAATGGGGCTAAGATGCAAGCTTTAGGAAGCAGGGTGATTGCGGCTGCCGTCTGACACTTGAACAATAAGGGTTTCTTATTGCAACATAATAATATGTTGTCACTGTAATTGTGGGAATTACTTCAGTCAAGTGAAGTGAGGCAGCTCATAATAAAGTAACATCTCATTCAGCTCCTTCTACGATTTCTGTGGCACATAGATTCTGAAGCAAAAGTCTGAGGCATTAAAGATGGTCCTAAGATGCAAAGAGACTGTGGAAAGTTAGAAGTGGCATGGCTAAGTTTCTCTTCTATAATACAGGAACTCCAAGAACTGCTCAGAGCACAGTTCAAAGGCCAAGTCTGCTCATAGGTGAAGCTGCAAGACATCAGAAGAATCATTTTGGTTCCTCCATTTGCTTTATAGAGCCAGGCAGTTGTATTGTGAAGCACTGCCCAGACCACTCTCTCATCAGTATCATAATAAAAGACTGCGGTAAAACCATCCTCTGCCCGGCACTGAACTAGTGATTTTTCTTGCTGTTCTGAATTGCGGAATTTCTGGATAACCTTGAAACCTTGAATATCTATCCAGAGCTACTGAATTTGTACATTTTCTCATCTATTCATGGACTCAAAAATGGTAACTCCTACTACAAGCTTTATTGTTTCCACTCACCAAGCGCCAACACCATCAGTGCCGCTGGGACACCAAAAGCCAGTGCATAACAATCCTCTCCAAAGCACTTCACATCCCCTGAAAGAAGTCAGAAATAAAAGCACCTCATTATAGTCAGACTTATGTTACTGGGCCCTTTGATATGCTTCCCTAAATCATTCACTTCTCCTGGCTTTAAATCTTCTTTGCTGGTGCTTGACACTGTGAATTGAATCTCCCTGAAACAGTTGTCCTCCCTTGACAAAGAAAATTTGGAAGCAAGGTTAGTGTCTGCCAGCAAAAGACGCTGAAAATGGTATATTGATGAGAATAGTAGAAGTGAGGAAGCAGACAAATAGGTAGGAACTGTAACTGGGCAAAACCCCCACAACATTTAAATAACCTGAAGCCTTTTTTTATTTGCCTAGATCTAAATAACCAGTAATGTGTTTCCTCATTATTTGTGCCAGATGCATAAGTCATGAGCTAAAAACTGGAATCTGATTTCATAGCAACAATGTGGAAGCCAATACCCCTACTGTGTAAGTGGAAGAACAGGCTGGTCTTAAAACTCCAGTTCCTTTTCTCACCACTTTCCCAGTCTCACTAGAGGCAGCCTGCTCCAAATGTCAGGTCTTGCAAGAGCACATCAGGAAACCAGCATCGCTTTGATTCGTCTGAGCTATGGTTCACTGAAACCCTCCACCTCTTCAACCAAGTCAGTTCTCATACCACATGAATTTAGAGGTCCAGTTGCAAACAGCAAGCCAGCAGCAGGGTCTGTGTTTGTATGCCAGTGACTACAAATTACTGCATTCTTACATGGAGTAGTAACAAAATGGCTAAAACAAGCCAACACAGTTAACAGGGAGCCAAACCATGAAGCTTTCAGTTCTTGTTTGCTGTGCCTGGGCACTCATGGTCAGCTGCATACTTGTGTGCTTGCACAGCTTATATACTTATTTTCAGCAAATTAGCTGGAAACCAATAAAGCTGGCAGTGAGACATTATGGGCACACTGAAGTGATGTGCGCACATCTATGGGGGTATGATATCATAGGCATCACAGAAACATGGTGGGATGGCTCCTATGACTGGTGTGTTGGAAT
>JANRGW010037097.1:0-15143 GCA_024733675.1 Psilopsiagon aymara
AGGGCAGGCTGAGTGTGCGGGGTGTGCTCCGCGCCGCTGAGGTAGCGGGCGGCCTGCGGCAGCAGTCTACCATCAGCCCGAGGTCGGCGGCGCTGTGGTGTTTACGTTTAGATACGTTAATGTATTGGTCTAACACTGACTCGCTGGGAGAAACAATTTTGTTTGAATAAGTAATGAAATTTGAGGAGGACATTTTAGTTCGGTGGAAGGATGGTGATTATCCATAAACACCCACAAACTCCCCGAAGAAACGATGTGTGGGCTGACTGAGGCGCTGGAACCAGCAGCCTGCCAGTGTCACCTCAGGGCTTGGGATGACGGCTGCAGTCGGCTCATGCTCTGTGCACGCCAGGTCCATCCAAGGGAGGTTTTGCACTGATCCATTAAAGATAGGCCTCTAAAAAAACATCTTACAGCAGCTTCTTACTCGCCATATTTCATAGTGTCTCAAATCGAGATGTAATTGTAAAAATTGGCATGTATATCCCACAGTTTGTGTTTGGTTTTGGCTGAGCTGTAATACCTCTTTGAGGTGTGGCTAATGGCAAGTAGTACTTCGGTCAGTGATAGCCCCATGCTTCATACAGTGAGCTGCTAACCAGTATAAATTAAAGTCCTGCTCTTACATGTATTTGCAAACTTATTATGAGGCCACTAATTAGCAAGTGTATGCTGAATGTTCGAGGCTTAGCCTTTAAAGTCTTCTTTTTGTTACAATTTCAGGACCACTGCTACAACAGGTTTCTGAGTTCTTACCAGGCAACCAACATGAACTATGGAAAATTAATGCTCTTCCTGTTTTCATATTTGTATCATGCTCATCAGAAAAAGTATGTATACAATATAGTCCAATTTTATTTTCTCTCTTTTCCTGTCTAATGCAAAGAGGCATTTGTTAAAATATACTGCCAATTGACTATGTTTAAAACTTAAAATACCTTAAGGTGGGTTTCCAGCCCTCAAAACTATTTCCATTGCTTTGCAGTCTGTGGATTCCCTTTTCAGTCAGGAAAATGAACTTCTGTAAGCATTGAACTTGGTCATAACATACTTGTGGCACTGCAGCAAGAGCCACTTGGTTGCTGTAAATGAGTCTGGCCACACCGTAGAACAGGGGCAGACACTGTCAGCTTGCCAAGTTTCATTTCATTTTAGAAGGTATGTGAGAAACACCACATATCTCAGAAGTACAGCATACAGACTCTCATCTCTCTGGGGGCAGGTTTGAAACTGCTGAAACTAGTGAAGCTACTTCAGTTTTCTGCATCTCAAAGCTGCAGAACATGGAAGATGATGCAGCAGCATCATGTCCATTTAAGTTATATTAAAATGCAGAATGCCTGGTACCATTTCCATTAGGAGCTGCCCTTTCCTTGTACTCATTTCTCTGTGTCGGAGAGAAAACCACTATATTGACTATCAGGGTTCTTCAGTTTTATTTTGGTATACCCAGAACACCCCATGGTTGAATACCTCACACGGGGAGTAGACTTGTGATACAGATCACATTTCAGTGGGCTACAGAGCAAAGCTATGGAGGCTGTATTTGATATTATCTAAAATAAATGTTTTTGGGAAGAAGGCAAGACTAGGATTAAGTAAAGGGCAAATTCTGTGTCATTACAGGGAAGAGGAAGACAGGCCTACAGCTAGAAAAGTAAGTGAAGGGTAAAATGGGGTATTAAACCAAACAGAATCATAGATTCATGGAACAGTTAGAGCTGGAAAGGACCTTGAGATTCATCAAGTTCCAACCCCCCCTGCTCTTTCCATCAGTTCAACTGTGGTAGTATCACTCCATCACAGTCTGAACCCTTACTCTTCCATCAGCAAGTGGGAACTCAGGATGGCCAAGTACCAAAATTTAGGGGAAACAAGTATTCTATAGGATTCTTCCCAACCTGTATTGTTGCCAGTCACCTTCCTAATTTTATGTTGCCTTTTCCTGATTTCCCACGCCCGTTTTGTCTTTCAAGTCCATTCACATTCTTTTCCAATCATAATTCCCAGACCTAGCCAGTATTTCAAATCCCACTTCTCTGCTTTATCAGCTTTTCCTGTTTTCTTTCTCGGTTCACTCTTCTGCCTCACAGCCTCCAGCTTGCCTTTATTCATATCAATAGTAAGTTCCATGACAAGGACAGAAAGCTGTGCAGGGAGAACACCTTGACTGTGAGACAGAAGAATGGATAGATACAGATACTGCAATGGGGCAGAATCCAACACCTTAAATGACTCAGAGGAAACAAAGTTTCTTCCTTGCACCACCAAGCCCCACTCTGGAACTCCTCCTAACCTAAAAAAAACCACAGTGAACTATTCAAAAGGCAAATGTTTATTAGGTACATTGAACTTTAAAAAACTTCCAAAGATTTATGCAAGAAATATATTTAAATATAACAGGCGTTATTGCAGCTGTGCTACATTACAAAATCACTTTCCTACTGCCAGCACAATCTGAAGACCTTAATGTTATATGTGAGATAACGTTACACTGACTCTGGCACACAGTTAAGTGGTCTGCACTTTTTTGTTCAGATGTCCTTTGTGCTGCACCAGGTTGTTCCTGAAGACAGTATCGGCTCTTTGTAGAACTATGCCTCTTATGTTTCATTAAATAAAGGAACTGGCAAGGAATAACAAAATGCTGTTTTCCTCAGCAAAAAGGAAAATCAGAACATGATTTCAGGTGAAGATACCATAGGAGTAACAGTTCAGGAGGTAAACTCTCTTTCCATGTCCAAGTAGCTCCTATTAATTCAAATCCAAATTGCTACAAGTGCACCATGAGGAGAATGACTCACAGGTCCAGCATTTAGACAGATGAAATTGGCAACAATACATTACATTCAAGTCTCTTGATTTCCTTATTGTCATGCTGCACCGTATTATTGCTTCATATTAGGTATATTGAACAAGAAGTTCATGACTGACAAGTCAGAGTGTTCAGAAAGACTGTAGAGGCTGCTGACTAAAACAAGAAACTGTACATGTTAAGGACAGGAAGTCAAAGACTGAACTCCAATCCTCTGCGACTGAGGAGCACTGAAAACGAATAGGAAGAGACAAACACTGATTTCCCTAGTTTAAATCTGCCACAGACTGTAATAATGGAAGCATTCTAGGCATATTCTAAACAAGAGGTTTAACTATTACAGTTAACAAATGGTAAGATTTATTTCTCTTAGAAGGACATCAAGAGTCTCAACAGTAAGACTGATCCTAGTAACAACAACGAACTGGGAGAAGTAATCCAAGCTCTTTTTCACAACAGATAAAAATAGAAGGTGAATTCAAGGCACAGGTCTTTTCAAAATCAACACACAGTATTTTCTTTGGAACTAATAATACAAAGTAAGCCATAATTACATTATCAACACGCTGTACAGAGGAGCATTTATGTGCATTATTTATAACAGCGCTATCAGAAAAGGATTTCAGAATCATTCACATGCACAGATAGGCACACATAAACATACAAGCATGGCCTGGAGCATTACAGTAGAAAAAAAGAAATGTCCCTGTAAATACAAGTCCTTAAGTAATGTTATCAGGGCTATCTACTTTAATTGTAACGTTAGTTAGGGAAAGACAGCCAGTGTGCAAAGAACATCCAAGTCGCACATCTGGTTTGAGGTTGGTAGGAGGCTGCTGACTTGTGGCAATGCTCACAGCACTGACACAGTCATAATGAACTGACAGTCAGAAGCATTTTTATTAATGCCACCTGAAATAATGCAACACTGAGGAAACTTGTGTGCTAGGCATGTTAAAATAAAATCACTGCTTGGCCCCCAATCGGACAGCAAATTTCTGCTTAAAAATCTGATCTTACATTGTAGATGCCTTTTATGAGCGTATGTTGCTCAGATTTCTTTAACCAGGCACAACAAACCATTTCATATATACCTTCTTGTGTGCATGAGACTACATTCTGATGAAAATGCTTGTTTTGCCTCCCAGTGCAAAGTCTTGCCAGTTTCTTAATGCTCTTGAATTGGCTTTTGCCATCTTCAGTGGTAGAAAATAACAACAAACCAACAAATCCACATATACTTCCCTAGTTGGACAATTAGGAAAAATGAACCTCTGGCTTTCCTGAACATTGCCACTACAAGACCATGAACATATATGCACCTTTATTGCTTCAACTTAGTTCAGTGTGTAGACAACATGAAACATTTTCACCACCTGAGTTTCAAATTAGAATTGCAAACTTCCCAGCATCCAGAACATCTTGGTTTCAGCAAGCCCAGCCAAATGCACAAAGCCCAAGCACACTGTGTCATTTCTCATCCCACCCCAATGAGTTTCTCTCTTGCCTCTCTCTTCCGGGCTGAACAAAGTTCACAGCTCTGCCGAATCACTGAGAGAACAGCTCCAGCTCACCACTGTGCCTTGGGGCAGGAGGGAAACCCGAAGTCACAGTGAGTAGGACTGCTTCTTGTTCTGTCCTTGCAGCTCAAACAAAACAAAAACGGGATAAATTGAGATAATCTAAGATAATGTGGTGAGCTCACCTATTTTGAGGAAGAAGCTGAAGAAGTCAGCAGTGTCCTTGCTCTCAAGCACAGGTGAACAAGCACAGGTGACCATAGCTTCCTCTGAACCTCTGTCAAGGTGAGCACCTCCTCTTCCTACATCATCAACCTCTCTCAAAAAATTGCAGTGTTAAAAATACCATTAAAAAGCTTGATTATAGTAAGGGTCCATGTCAACAATCTGCATTAAAGATATCTCTGCTGCAGAGAGTACAAACAAAAGCAATCTTTGACAAGAACTGCACTGGTGCCAACTAAAAACAATGCTACAACTCTGGACCCTTGGGGCTACAGTGGCAAGCACAGTGCCTAATCCTCAAAATGCATACCAGACACATAGTATAAAACTGATCAACTTATGGTACAAGTGGAAGAGATTCCACAAATTATGTCTACAGAAGCATTACCAAGAAGGGAGCCTACAGGGAATACTGGGTGCCTACCAGGCAATGCTATATGCTTGATGGCTATAAAATGAGGGAATGCACGGTATATCTAAAAGCAGGGGGCTATATGCTGCATTGTAATACAGTCCTGAAGTTATCTATTCAGAATCTTCTAGAAGCCATGCTGAAAGGAAGCATCAACTTCCTTTTCAATTAACATCATACTGCTAGGAACAGAAGGATGTAATTCACGAAGTGGACATCAAAATGGAGCTGAAAATCATTTACTCTCATTTCTTTTTAAGAGTGAAATGCTTAAGAGGTAATTATCTGTTTAGTGGAGTGAACTATTAGCCCTCTTCCCATGTACCATGTATAGTTAGACTAAAGTTACATCTTTATGTAGGTATCTCTACTTCATAGCTACCAAACCTATTACCATTTCTGATGGAAATCTTTTGATTATACTCGATGGCATAAGTTTCTCTCCTAGCCAAAACAAAAATCACCCCAAACCCCACAACCACACAACTTGCTGCTCAAGCCCATGAACTGTGAGCAGTTAGATATGCATAACAGTGAGAGTTTAAATCTTTGAATTCATCTATATCCAAGTGAAATGCATTAGAGAACAGGTGGCTCAGGAATGCAACTTCCAAATTAACGCATCCTTCTTAGAAAAATGGTACATTTTCATTAAACCAAAGCTGCATTGTTCTTTTCTAGTGCATCTAAAAAGTAACTTTTCTAACACAGCAGGCTGTAAGTGCAAATTATTTACAGAGTTAACAAGCAAGGAAATCATTGCATGAATAACTGTCACTTTAGCAATGCTCCAAACTGTAACTGTTCAGCACTGAATACAGGTTCTCAAGGATTCTAAGCAAAGTTTTCTTCTACAGCTACATTTCTGCATTTACTGGTTCATTAAACACTGTCATTTTCAAAATAATAGGTAACAGTACATAAATTGGTAAGAAAAGCAACTAAGCTATAAAATAAATCTTCAAAACCATGGAAAGCAGTATCTTGCTATTTACAGAGTACTACAGTATTATAAACACAGATTAATTAAAAGGTCCTTATACATAAATGTCATTGTTCTATACCTACAGAATAAAGAATGTTTCAAAACAGTTTAGCATGACAATGAACATCACAAGTCTGAATACAAACAAGATGGCAATCAAAGAAGAGCATTTTTCAAACTGCATCTCTAATTAAGTGCTCCTATGATTTTTTACATGTTCATTTACAATGATGGCACAAGTTATATACAGTGTTATAGTATAAAATATCAGTTACTGGGCAATTACCATTGCTATCAATGGACCTTATTCACAGGTAGTGAAATTACATTTTCAAAGTAACATTTGGTGAGCAGAAACACAAGAAACTTAGAAAAGGATTAATTAATCCGATTCATTTGTCTTACATTCCCAAGGGACTTTCTTTTTAGGGCAATATACATGCTCAGGGACTGAACTCCTAATTACATCACTGATATCCAGAGATTTGTATTTTATCAGAATTCTTAACATATACAAAGCAACATTTGGTATTCAGCCAGAAACTGACGTTTGTGTCCTTTCCTGAGGTTACAAAGTTAATGCATCACTAAGTGCAGCTCCCAGTGCTCTTTAAAAGTCACGACCATATGTTACTCAAAGTGATGACTCCCAGTTTGGCACAGCTTCACTGAGGGTCAGAATTTCCATCTCATGAAGAAATACTCTGAGAAAACAGATGAGGATAGTCCAGTGGAACAAACAACGTTCCAGAGATGGTGTTTGTTTTCACCCTCCTGAGCAAGCATGGAGACCAGAACCCTGAGGCCAGGGCTGTCTCTGCAGGGGCCTTATGTTTTCCTTCTGCCCTGGCACTGACCAACTTCCCTACTGGCTGCTGTCCTCAGAATTCCTTTGAAAGGCAGTTCCTGAGGATTTTGGTGATTAACAGGAAATTGGTACACAGACAATCCTATTCATTTTCCAACTCTCAAGTGCTATTTCAGTTTTTATGGACTTGTGCCTCAACTATGCAACTGTGTACTGGAAATAAAGAGACCTAGTGCAGAAACCTACGGAGGACTTAAAAAGAACCAAAAATAATTACTTTTAAAAAAAGGGGGTGTGTGTATGTCAAAATACAGGCGCTTCTGAAGCTTCGAGATTACCCAAAACACGTTATGTGGGAGTTTCCTCATATGGCTATGCAGACATGTCCACAGATATTTTTTCTGGTGACAGGAGGGACCTTTCCAGAACTTCTTTATCTGTGGCCAAGCAGCTTATACAGTAGTTTAACTGTGCTAGAGTGATTGTCTGAAGAAAGGCGAAGAAATACTTGGCAGGTACTCTGCCACCTCTGCAGATGAGATATCCAAAAGACCAATTTATAAGCTGTAGGATGCAACCCCATTCCCTGCATCTATCATCAGGCAATTTATAATGTGATTCAAAAAAGCAGTAGAATCCAGAGGTCATGATCTTACACTTCTTGAATAGTTCAGAGACACTTTGCAGTGAGCCAAGAGCAAACCCAGTAACTTTCAGACTTCAGCCATTACTACTCAGGAAGTTAAAAACTGGGATTCCAAGCAGGCTTGCTGTACAGATGCGTGCCTGCACCCCTGCAGTCACTAGTTTTCCATGTCATGTAGCCTTGCACTTCTGATGAACACTTAGCAGCACTACAAATAAGGCCCATAGTGCTAAGGTACATGATTATGAGTTGCAATGGCTCACTGAACAATCAGTTTCTCCTTTGAAAAAACAATTCCTCGAAGATTCTGTCTCACATCGTTCGTTTGGTTTTGTTTGAATTCCAAACTATGCATGACCTGACAAAAAATCTACTTGGTTAAGGCAAATAACCTGCTTGTAAGAATGCTGTGCATATGAACTATAATTACGTAAGCTTTTAAATTGTAGGTAGTTATCTTAGATGATTCTTTGGAATTGACTTGCCCGTGTATTTGTCCAATTAGCAGAACCTGAAACACCTTACAGATAACACTTCTCAGGACACAGGCACAAATGCTTGTGAAGGCACTTTCCCCAGAAAGCTCCCAAGATTTTAATTACTGAGCACACACAGGGCAAACTTTCTGAACACTAGTACAATGTATGTTACTGCTCGTATCAGAGCCCACAGTAGGTATAATTGAACTCTGGTTACTGGACAGATTTGCAGACTTGTTTTGCAAGTTAAATTAACTCTTTTTCTAAAGGCACAGGATATAATTTTCATATGACACTTAGGCAGGGAAAGGACATTCTCCCGCTCCAGGAATCTTTAGAAAGCCTGTCTTGCAGCAGACCACTGGTTTCATTTGTGCCATCTTCTTTTTTTCCAAGACAAAACTACAGTTTAAAGCCTTTTTCATTATATCTATGAATTGTCACACAGCCGTGATATGATACTGGCCTGGGCATGGCTGCTACTCCCGTGATAATGCCCGTTGCAGGGTCATAACAAAGAATAGTGTCTGTGGCTTCACCGTTTTCTCGTCTTCCACCAAGGATATAGATTTTTCCATTACACACAGACATGCCACAGTTCTCCTGTTCCAAAATACACAAAGAAATACATGATTATTTGAACAGCAAGACTCAATTCCTGCATGCCTATCCCAGTGCAGAAGGACTGCATTGTGACTACAGTTTGTAAACAGACTGCCCTATACTATTCCCTCCTGGAAGGGGCAATGCAGGAAATTGTATTTTTCTGCAGTAATTGGGGAAATCAGCAGCACAGTTCCTCTGAGAAGACTACTTCAGGTCTAGGCCTTCACTACACATAGCTCAGACAAGGGATACAATGGAATACATCTGAATTCTGTACTTACTATTTAAACATCTGAGAAAAGGGAAGGAGGAGAGAACAAAGGTTTTCAGAAGAGGGACCACAGTAGGTAGTATTAATGCAAAAAAAGGTAACATAGAGAAGCACCTCAGAGAAGTAACAGATAATGAAGAGGGATGCAAACAGGGGAGAGGAAAAGAGCTATGACTAAGAAAAGAGTGCATAACAAAAAGACAGCCCTATGTCTTGCTTGAAGTGGAGAGATAGGATTTTATTTCTTCCTTAAAAGCAGGCATGGAAAAAATCTTCTGTTAAATACAGAACACAAGCCAAACCAGAGGAATAGAGGGAAGGCCAGCAAAACGGCCTTCCTGTAAGGTGGACATCATAGAGCATGCGACTGATGTTTTAAAAACATCAGGAAAATTAGCTATGCACACACTTCACCACCATGTGGACACAGCTTTAAATTCTACTCAGTGTTCCATGTGTGGAAGTGATACTGCTCTTGCTGCTGAAGTCAGACACTCTGTGCTATACAGTGGGGTTTTTCTTACACTGTAAAACCAGCCTCAGTACTTTTTGCCTGAAAGGCTCTAATCAATTATATGTACATGACTACGCTCAGCCTAAATTAAAACATGCAGTGGAACTTGACAGAGATGGATTTTAGACAATTAAAACGTCATTCATTACAGTGTTACACTGTTCTCCAACAGTAACAGCTCTCAAACAAGAAGCCTAGACTCTCTAACAGTGACAGCCAGCTGAATGCTACTGGTTTAGAAGCTTCCGCTTCTGCATGGGCCTCAATTACACAGATGAAGTACAGCAAGAATGGAATCAGATGCCATTTTAACAGGGTTAAACAAGTATGCTCATTTCATGCCAAGATGCTTATGTAAAAAAATACCTTTCAGATGTCTGCAGGCCTTTTAGTGTTAATTACCTGTCTGCTGAATGTATTCTGTACATGCATCCAGTAGTCCTCGATCGGATCATAGCAGTATATTGCTTTGGTAAGCCCACCAGCAACATAGATCAGATTGTTTAAAGACACAGCCGTAATACATCTTTTTGCAATGGGGATAGTTGCGCGGAGCAACCAAGTATTCGTATCAGGATCGTAAGACTGAACCTGAAAGCAAATACAGGCATTTCAGATTAAAAACCGAACCCAAAAACTAACCTGGCACACCCACAGAGTTATACAAGGAGAGCCAAAGCAGCGATACCTGGTGGGCAATATCCCGCCAGGAAAATGAAGGTAATATAGGTCCTATATCAATAATGTCTACATATTCACTATGTTCAACGTTATTTTCCTAACATTCAAGTTTAAGAATTCACAGAACTTGTGAAGCCAATAAGGGTATCCATGAGGAAGCCCACAGTAACAGCATCCTACTGAGTTAACGTTTTCTATTCTTTTTTGTATTACTGTAGTTGTAGTTCCATACTCCATTCAACAAAACAGTTATTAACAGATCTCTCTCTGACATGTTTTTAAACCAGCAATACTGTTTACCATGGATAAAAAAGGCAATTAAATACAATTAACTGACCTTATCAGAACATGTGTTGTCATCGGGACCACCCCCAATCACAAAGAGCTTGCCAACACAGCTGGTGACAGCTGGAGAGCTCACAGCTTCTTTAAGGGGAGCCACCTCTGTCCATCGATTAGAAAACGAATCATAACACTCCACACTGCTGAGGCGGTTTTGCCCATCATATCCTCCAACAACATACACCTAATGCAAAGTGGTGAAAACTATCATCATTTCATTTTTAGAGTAATTATTATATTTAAAGATGAAATTTAATTAAATTTTAAGCTGCAAAAACCACTAATGTTGCTAGGTTTGTGAAGGGACACTTTCCTCTTATTTTTAATTGATACATAGGAGAAGGATGAAGAATATTGTCAAAAAATAATAAAGACTCTGGGGCGTTCTATTCCGTCATGTGTGCAATGGCATTGCAAACACATGTCCGAAGTATAATACTTTTAATACTGAGCTAGACACTTCCTATCTGAATGCTATTTGTTAAAAATGGCACTTCTCTGCATTTCTTTTTCCATATTAAATTCAGTAACAGCAAGAATCCATCTGAATTTACCTTTGCTTTTCTGAGTTTTGCCTTTTCATACTTTCTCACAGAAATATTTCTCCCTTTCAGTCTGTAAACTTCTTTTCCTTACTTTCCTGTAGCCTCTCTCATATTCAAGAAGCAGACCTTATTATTATTTTTCTACCTTTTTCCCCTCTGTTTGTACCAGCTGCAAGTCTCACCTTTAACAAGTCCAAGGGATACCACAAGCTTCCCTAACCATGGATAACAAGGGATACCACATCCTCCCTATCTTACATTAACAGAATCCCATGGGCAGTTGATCCCAACTAGTGTTTTATGTCAAGGCAAAGTAATCCTAAGCATACATATGTATGTTTGCTCCACTGTTTTGTTATATACAGACAACCCCACTTACAAAACCATTATTAATATACTTACTTTACCAAGGAGAACAGCCATTTTATGACGCCATCTGCCTTTATTTAAGGAGGCAACTCTGATCCAAATGTTAAGTTGAGAGTTATAAATCCAAACATCCCGGCTATTGATTCTTCCACCTTTGAAAACACAAAATATGCCAATTTCAGTAAATTCACTATTGAATGAGATATTTTAACTATTTACATACCTCTCTAGAGCAGGCAACGAAAACTTCATGTCTTTTTTAGGTAAAATAAAGACCTATGTGCGTTCATAGAAACTGTCTGAAAAAAGCCAGTTTCAGTGGATTTCAAACATGAGAACATACAACCAGTTATTTTACTTATGTGTGCCTCTCTCAGAAACATGCTAAGATTCCTTCAGATTATTTCATGAGCTAGGAATTCTTTAACTGTTTATGTGCCTCATGGCATATCCATAACCCCAGCTGTTCCTCTGTTTGGTTCATGTGTACATCCTGGTTTAGTGCGAGGTGTCCTTGCTCATGGCACGGGGTTGGAACTAGATGATCTTAAGGTCCTTTTCAACCCTAACTATTCTGTGATCCTACGATCTCCATGGGTTTACAGTTTGTTCAAATGGCACAGGTACTACACATCTGAGAAGACAATTTCTTTGTTTGACACATGGAGCCAAGTGTCTAAACCATCAGCTGTACCCTATAAATTTACCCTAGCTAAGAGATGGGATGAGAGATGTTTAAAAACCTACAGCTATTGCTCATTTCACCCTAAAATGCTCGAGTAAATGGATCCCCACCTCAGGTGCTAAAAGGAATTTGATTCCATTTTACATTCCCACCATGAGAAGCTTAAACTGTTTTAATTTGGGAGTATGGGAACCAATATGATAGAAGGAAGTCAGCAGCAACATACCAATTCTGTGCTGCTTCCAGGCAACTGGTGGTTTAACCACAATACAGCACATTTTGCAGCAAAGAGAATGCTGTTGGGAAAAGACTACTTGGGATTTGTTGCTTCAGATTTTTCCAAGGGTTGCTGCAAACAGGCTGTTACTGTATCTTAAAGCAGCGCATTTAACAAGCAGAACCTTGTCTCTTTTAAATACAATTGATATCCTGGAATCAGCTGTAAAAACCTGCCAATTAATACCCAACAAAAATCCCAGGAAACACTTCTGTCTATAGTGAGATGGCTTTGGGGATGGTGTTCACCCCTGATAAAATGACTTTCAGTTTTGCTGCCGGAAGCTCACACTACAAAGATCTGCCACACTACTGACAAAAAAAGAACAAACCGAAACACATAGCAAAGACAAAGTCTTAAATGTTTTTAGGATTATTCACCTGAAACAAGAATATCATTCCGCAGGGCACACACTGCATACTCAGACTTGGTAAACTCTGGAAGCTTAGCCAGTGACTTCCACTCTCCTGTTACAGGATCGTAGCACTCAGTATATGGCAAATTAAACCCTCCAACTCGTTCACAGCCTCCAACAACAACTATCACCTCAGAATAACCAGTTGATCTAGAAAAGTGAACACAGAAAACGCAGATGTAGAGGTTATTTAGTAGTACATGGAGGCCAAACACCAGTGTCTTCCAACTGTGTGAAAACGGGAAAGTTTATTATTTAGCATTAGCTTCTACAGCAAAGAAAGAGTCATTCAGCAAAGAGAGGTTCTGACTGTTTCCAGCTATCTCATTACACAGCAGGTTGCCACACAGAAAGGTGCTGTGAATGGTGGAACTGCACTGCACAACATCCTGTGTGAAAATCAAATCAGTAAGTACAAAAACACCTTACTCTAGAAATACTTTTCCTTTGACTGTGTACCCAGAGATAACAGAAACAGAGTTCAAGTGAGGCCAGACAGTGAGGTGAGCAGTCACAATGGAAACAGTCCTCATGTCCCCTTCCTGATCACATAATTCATAGTACTTTACATTGCTTAAATAGTCAGTTTTAAAAGGTTTAGGTTCTTTACTGGCTAAAAAAAAAGAGGGGGGGCATTTAATCACCCAAATTAAGGGAAAAGAGACCTTAGAGCCAATGCACAGTTAATAAAGTGAAAAAGTGCAGTAACAGAAGAAAACATTAAGGAAAGCTGAAATAAGAATTCAAGCCTGAAACAAAACCTAAAACTGTACAAAAAACTTCAGCATTAGTCTGCAACGTACACAAATAAGCCTTTAAATTATATTCCACACACTCAGTCTTCTATTAACCTGATGCTTCTGCATTATACGTACTTTATTCACAGCAATAACAGAACTCATTATATTAATCCACGTTTGAATGTAGAGAATCAATCATCTTTGACATGCAAGCAAACTACGACCAATTTTCATTCCTCCTCTCAAATTTATAATTTCTAGCAACCATTTGTCAAAATCCTTTCTTTTTTGGGCATTTTCAGCAGAAAGGATTTTGCACTGACACAGTTATTTCAAGGACTGCTGGTTATTAAGTAAAACACAATGCAAGATTGAGTTAATTTTGGGTAAACGTTTTTGTTGTGTTTTGCTTTAACTTTGATTTCAATATATGATCTTATTCACACTATTGCTAAGTACCACTGTTCTCTCCCCTTCCCCAAAAAAGACCCCAAACAAACCCAAAACCAACCCCAAACCAAACCCAACTTATGACTGCATTTGTGATAAAAGTTGCACGATCCATCCTCAAATTTCCTAATGGCATGCACATATTAACTTACAAATCCCAATGGCAATTCCCTGGTTTGAAACATCAGGAATAAAACCAGTTAGCCCTTCTATATCTCCTGGTCACAACCACGACTTAAATACATCATATATATTTCTACTCAAGGGTATTTTAAATAGGCAAAGGCTATGTGAAATGACAATGTGAGGGTGCACAAATGAAGACAGGTAACTGAGGAAGCATAGTCACGTACCTGAACCAGTCGGAAGAAACACTCTTCAGCTGCTCAGCTCTCAAGTCATGCTCCTTCCTGGTTTCTATGTATTTACTCTTACTGGTTTTTTATTTTCTGAGGAACAACTCTGAAAAGAATCTCTCAAAGGATAAGAGAGGGGAAGTTCCTGTGCCAGAAAGCATCACCCAGGAAAAGAGTTTCCTTAAAAGCAAGGTACTCGTCTCAATTTGCCTTAAAAGCAAGCCCAGATACGTCAGCTAACTGTATGCATGGAGGCAGACTGTCTGTTTATTGCTTTCTAGATTAGCATCAAGGCCTCCATTGCTTACTGAAAAGCTTACTGTACGAGGTTATCAACCTGTATTTTAACACTAAATGAACCCAAAATCTTTGACTGGAGAGAGCTCTATTCATTGCTATGATGAGTTCTGCTCTTTAAAGAAAATACCCATTTAGTACAGTGCTTCAAATCCACAGAAAACCAAACCTTTTGCCAGCACTTCAGTACCTATCTAACTGTATCCTTTCTTCAGTTAGGAAACATTTCCTGTTAGGTTTCCCGGAAGGAGCCTTGCACTCTACAGGGTTTAAGGTTAATTCCAAAAGATTGTTTGCAAATGACAGAGGGTGCATCAGTTTTATAAAAGCCCTCCTTGCAGCCCTCAGAAGAAATGGTGTGAACAGAGTAACGGGTATAACAGAGGTGAGCTAGAACAGGCACCAGACAGATTCCAGCAGACACTCTCCACTCAGTAAGAGGTGCACAAAACTGAAAAGGGGCAGGGGGTGGAAGACAACCCACAGTGCCATATAATCCCATGCATTCCCTAGAGCAGGTTTCCAAGGGGTCCCGAGTTACATGCAGACCTACAGAGGAGGTGAGAACGCCAGCCAGCACAGCATCAGCTGGACAGAAGTACTTGCAGTAGTTCAGACACATAACATTCAAAAGCATTTTAAGTTTGGAAGACAAATTTCAGGAACTCTGGTAAAACACTACTTTCCCCCTCCGCCCCCCCCCCC
>JANRGW010037101.1:0-13390 GCA_024733675.1 Psilopsiagon aymara
CTGTTGTATTCTCTTCCCTTGTATTCCTCTTGTCATTATTATTATTGGTGGTAGCAGTAGTGGTTTGTGTTATACCTGAGTTAGTAAACTGTTTGTATCTCAACCTGTGGGAGTTTCATTCTTTAGATTCTCCTTCCCATCCCTCCAGGAGTTGGGGGAAGAAAGAGGGGGGAGTGGGTGAGCAAACTGTATGGCTGATTTACAGCTTAAACCACTACATATAGAATCATAGAATAGGGTTGGAAAGCCTTATGATCCATATAAGCCATCCAGCATCATTGTGGATAGTTTATGCTGAGCAAGCAGAGGGAAAAATGATTTAATCTCTAAGGGGAGACAAAAAATTACGTTAGGACTGAATGCTACAGGGTTGTATCACCCCATCTCCTCAGGCTTCTCTCAGCCACACATCTGGCTACTCTCAGTATCACTCAGTATTACTGTAAACCTTCACTACAGTGACCAATAACTTTCCAGGGGAATTACATTCTCAGGGTAAGATTGTTCAAGAGACCTGAGTATGTCCACCCCCAAAAAAACCCAAAATGGCAAAAAAAGGTAGATTTTAATCTTTGGAGATACTCAAAACTTGACTGGATTAGGGCAACCTGCTCTCATTTTACATTTGGATCTAGCTTCAAAGTGAGCCCTGCTTTGAGTAAATTCTTTGACCAGACACTTCTGAAGTCTCTCTCAACCTCAGTGATTGTATGATTCTTCTACAAAACATTATCAGAGTGTCATTGAGTTTGCATGAGCAGTGCCTGTGCTCCACAAGCCTCATATCTGCTTCTGAGTCTCTGCTACCTCTGATCTGGTTGAACTTCATCTTTGCTGAGAGCAAGAAGTATTGGTGCCACAGTGAGGAAATCAGGGTGCTGTGCAATTAGCTTCTAAAGTGGTGTATTTCCTTTCCTCTTCCTATCCTTGCTAACCTTTCTGAACCTTCCCCTCATGTTTTATTCCCTCTACTCATGACTGGAGAGGCTTCAATGCAGGCAATCCTCTTTCTTGCAGGTTTCCAAATCATTTTATTTAGGGAATTACAATGCAGAAGAGTGACTTAAATATTAGTGATGTGAGATATGGCATTTTTATATACAAAATCCATCTCTACTTAATGATCTAAGTCACTGAAGACTCCTGGTTAAGGCAGATAAGAGCAGGTAACCCTCCTGGAATAACAGAGGATGAAGCGGCACTTCAGCCATAACAGTTACCTCAAGTCTACTTGGTAATGAATAACAGAGGATCCATGCAATGAGATTAAAGACCAGAATAGCTTAAGGCTTCTCAACCTACTCACCCTGAGAAAGTCTTCATTGTTGGGAGTGAAGCAAGATCATTCATACATGCTGAGGGCTGGATGCAATCCTAGGTGAGGCTGCCTTTGCTCATCAGTCTGAATGCATTTTGATGCATATTGAGTATTCATTTCTATACTATCTTAGTGATGTAAAATAGCTCCTGGTTCATTTGCTTTGCAAATGGAGGAGAAGGCTCTGAAGATGTGAATAGAAGTGTTGTACAAGACATTTCCAATCTCACTTCTTACAGAGCTAAAAGTTTATGAAGATCATCTCCTGATTTAACGGAAGAAATTAATGAAGTAGAAGGGAAACAATCTTACCTGCCTACAGCTCCACATTTCCATTTGTATGTGGGTTTTGTATTCTCTCCTGGCTTGCAGTGCTGAATGCTGCAGTTGAACAGTGGCTGTGAATTACATCTAAGATAGTATCCATCACCAAGATAAACAAAGCAGAACATATATAACCATGGTAGATGTATGAAAGTCATTATAGGATGATGCAACCTGAAACAGAAATTCAGCAAACAACAATGTCAAAATATGTAGCCAGCATATAAGGAGTGAAACAGAAAAAGTCCATTTGTCCTTTCTGGTCTATGGACTGCTATGGTCTGGAATAAGGGCTGAGTGGACAGCTTCCCTTTGAGATTTCTTAGACTTCGCACTATGCAAACCTTAGTCACATTGCTCCCAGTAGACAGTTGGACACTAGAACAATGCACATCTGATTGAACAGTTTCCATAGCAATTCCTGATCTAAGAGTGATTTTTAGGAGGTTAGGATTGTGCTACGTGTATGGTACAGGAATAGGAGAGGCTCAGCTTGAGCTGGTGCTTCCAGTGAGGGACCCAGAACAAAGGAGTTCTTGGGGTTTTATACCTTGACATTCTGTGCATCCAACCATCACACATGGTTCATGTGCCTTGCACGCACCCCTTGGCCCAAAGGTGAATTTTGATCTGAGGTCTTCTCATCTATCACTGCGTTCTTTCAGGATGTCTTATATCTCCAGCTGTTGTTCCTTGCTAAGGTTGCATCTCCTTTATCTTCCAATTTGCATTGGCCTCATGGCTTTTGTTCTCATAACTAAGCACAGGTCATTGTGGCCTAAGGCTGGAGCAACTTCAGGTACCCATGCTAAGGGACTACTCCGGCTAAGCAAAACCACCCAGTCAAAAGAACTCAGGGGAATTCAGATAACTAAATTCACAACAGTAGGCAAAGAGTAAAACCAAGTGTATAGGAGCTATTGCATTTAACCTCTTATCTAATGCACTGTAGTTTATAGGCTATGTTTATCTACACAGAGAAACCACACCACGAGTATCTTCATGGTTACCAGCAGAGTAACAACAGCAAGAACCCAACAAAAGGCAGCAAAATGGCACGAACACACAGCAAAAGAAAGTTTAAGTACTTCTGCTCTTCAGAACTGTTGGACTGAAACAGTTTAGGTCCATTTAACAGCTAAATTCCTCTTAGGCAATATTTAAGTCAGAAATGTAGCCCCAAACAACAAAACATTAAGAGGCAAAGAGCTTTTATCCAGGTTTCATAACTGTTTCAGTCAAGCCAAGCTGAAGTTTGATTTCAACAAAAGGAATTGATTGTTTGGGGTTCATTAACCCAAGAGAATATTTATCTTGCCTCCATTATTCCAGTTTATCACTTGAGCAAGAGAAAAAAAGAAGCAAGAAAAAAATAGATACAGCTCATATACACTCACTAATATAAGTTGGAAACCACTGAAGTCTGATCTGCTACTGCCCTAGATCTTACCTGTGATCAGCATCATGTGTACTGACGGTTATGTGACTGTTCCTTCTTTCTTGCTTCTTTTTCGATGACCATAGCAAAGTTCTGCCTTCTCTTTGAATGTCTGTTTGCTTATACTGCTTCCACCCTTGCAATAAATCCAGTGGAGATCTCACACACCCAGGAAAGTGCTCCTGTTTCCCTGCCCTCCCTGCAACCAACAGGTCTTCCAAGGGGCAGAAGTGTAACTCAGTGTGTGTGTGTCCTGAGAACCTCTTAGGATTAGTTACAGAAGGGTGTTTATAAATCTTTAGGTGTTTACTAATATTTTTGTATGTGTCCCATATTGCAGCTTATCTGTTATCAATCATCAAAAGAAGTGTGACCAGCAGGTTGAAGGAGGTGATCCTGCCCCTCTTCTCTGCTCTCATGAGACCTCACTTGGAGTACTGTGTGCAGTTTTGGTGTCTTCAACATAAAAAGGGCATGGAATTGTTGGAAAAGTCCAGAGGAGGGCCACGAGGATGATCAGAGGCTGGAGCACCTCCTGTATGAAGATAGGATGAGAAAGTTGGGGCTGTTCAGCCTGGAGAAGGGAAGGCTGCATGGAGACCTCATAGCAGCCTTCCAGTACCTGAAAGGGGCTATAGGGATGCTGAGGGGGGACTCTTCATTAGGAACTGTAGTCATAGGAGAAGGGGCAATGGGTTAAAACTTAAACAGGGGAAGTTTAGATTGGATATGAGGAAGAAGTTCTTTGCTGTAGGGGTGGTGAGGCACTGGAATGGGTTGCAATCCCTGGCGATGTTCAAGGCCAGGTTGGACAGAGCCTTGGCTGACATGGTTTAGTGTGAGGTGTCCCTGCCCATGGCAGGGGAGTTGGAATTTGATATCTTAAAGTCCTTTCCAACCCTAAATATTGTATGATTCTATGAATGTGAGGTTTGCTTACTACCATCTCATTAATGTTATTAAAAAACCAATAAACTGCTTCAAACACGAAGAGGCTTATCATGAACCGAGCAGCTTTTTCACTGCAGCAGGTTATTCAGGACTCAATGGCTATGTGACTTCTGTACAAGTAATACCAGTCCTGGCATGCTCTGGGCCATAGCAGTTTCATGCTTTAGTGAGTTGGATGCGAGGTGCACAGCAGTGATGGTGTGGGGAGGATTAGCCAAAATTCTTTGATGCATAATGGAAAAATACTGGGAAAACTGAATTTGTGGCCATAGCTGGAAAAACACTCAGCAGAGATTAGCAGGGAGCCATCAGCCTCCAACTCTCTTAATTACTTTGTACTTCCACTTGATATAAATAATGAATTACCGTCCCTTGGGCTATACTCTCTACAGTTCACCACATAGGTGGGATGGGGTTCTAAGTCCTTACACTAATGACAGCTTAATTGCTCTTGTGCAATGGGGCAACACTTGCAGTAATGGTTGCAAAGCTCCCGTTTAGAGTAGCCCCAAGCCTGAGGTTGACACATGCTCAGTACACATATAGGAAAATCCAAATTCAGTCCTTGTTTCTGCAGGTGTTCTCATACTTGAATAGAGTTTTAACACAGCAAGTGACTGAAGACTTTGAATGTTTTCTGTAGTGCAGAATCAAACCCTGTCCACAAAAAGTAGGAGACCTCAAAAGCTGTCACATAAACTATTGCTGCTTGCCCAGCTCTGTAATGAGGATAATTTAATCATTCGTGTTAGGGTTTGCAAGTTCCTATGCAGGGGGTTGTAGAACCCTGAGAAGGTCTGGGATTGAAGATAGGGCAGGAGGAAGAGGATCTAGGAAATGCAGCCATACCAAGGTCTCCCTGCCCCTGTCAGAGCTTCATGTGCAAGAGATTCTGCTCTGGTTTCAAAAGTGCTGCCTAGAGCTTCTCCATTTCTCCTGCTTTTCCTTTACAGCAGTCCTAATAGCAGCCTATGGTAATGACCTGTTGGGATGAGTCATTTCCCTGTTTTGATTTATCCATCAGCCTGTTGGTATCTGAGGTTCTGAAGGGTGATAATTGTCACCCCTGGCACTCTTGTAGGAACCAGTGTCTTGCCTCAGAGTAGCCATAAAACCTGGGATTGACAGTGAATATGTCAATTACATGTGGTATAAGAAAAGCCTGTGAGGTCTTTATGCCTCCTGACTTTTAACGGGCTGCCTCTGCAGATATTCATCCAGAACAAAATATGATGAATAACAAAAGAAAGGAAGGGGAGGGGAGAAGGGGGGAAATCCCTGTGCAGACACAGAGCCCAGCTACTTAGATGTATTGCGTCTCTCTTCTCAGAGCATTGATTAGGAATATTTGCTTCCTCTTTAACGTCACCACTGACATTTCATTGTTGCAAAGCTTGCTCCCCACTAAATGCCTCTGTGTTTCAGAGAAACATTAACAGTGGCTGTGAGATTATTTACATCCCTCAAGCTTTTAGGCTGGGAAGCAGGTTTGTAGTTGTTTGCTGTGTTTTTCTCCACTAATACCTCAAGCCTGTGGAGGGATCTCACCATATCAGCTAAACGTTTTCTGGCAAGTGTTATCACCTACTTAGACTAAATCCTGAAGTAAATCCCTGAAATCTTGCAGACACCAGTATTCAGAATCAAATCACAGCTTTGCTCACAGACGCTTTTCCCAACATACCTTTGCAATAAAGAAAGATCTCTCTGTGCTAATCCAGGATCAACAGACTTCATTCAAGAGCTGTCGCTGTTTCCAAGCTCATAACTGGAATGTATTGGGCAGAGTGCAAACACACATAAAAATTAAAATCTTGGGCTTTTAAGGGCTACTTGTCACTTTGTGATCCTTCTATT
This sequence comes from Psilopsiagon aymara, assembly GCA_024733675.1. NCBI lineage: Eukaryota > Metazoa > Chordata > Aves > Psittaciformes > Psittacidae > Psilopsiagon > Psilopsiagon aymara. The sequence continues at coordinate 5,889 of JANRGW010037101.1, forward strand.
TAGCAGCCTGAACACATGCCTTTGTTATCTTCGTATCACATTTTATACAAGGGACATGTGCCCTTAGTATCTCTGCAGTACATCTCTTATCCAGCTACCCAGTTGCACTGGCTGCAGTTAAACACACTTCTATATAGAATCGTAGAATAATTAGGGTTGGAAAGGACCTAAAGATCACCTAATTCCAATCCCCTGCCTTTGCTCAGGGACATCTCATATTAAACCATGTCACTCAAGGCTTTGTCCAAACTGGCCTTGAACACTGTCAAGGATGGAGCATTCACAACTTTCCTGGGAAACCCATTCCAGTGCATCATCACCGTGACAGTAAAGAATTTCTTCCTTATATCCAATTTAACTTCCCCTGTTCAAGTTTTAAAGTGATACCCCTTGTCCTCTCACTACAGTCCCTAATGAAGAGTCCCTCCCCAGAATCCTTATAGGCCCCCTTCAGCATCTTACAGCGTCATTCAGTATCTTACAGCATTTTTCCTTTGACTAGAACTTCATTTTTCAAAGTGAATGAAGTAGAATGCAATTCTACATTCAGGAACCAAAAGAAAAGAGAAAGTTGCATGCTCCATGAGAAAGAGCAATCTCTGTCTTTTGCTGCACAAATCTGTTTGTAGACCTTTGCCAAAAGGAAGAGTTCTTCAGCATTTAGAGAGCTATTACTGCAACTGAGGCAGGCCCAGGCCTTGCTCAGCTACAGCTGCACATATTTTTATACATAAGGGTGGAAAATCTGTTTTTTCCTTGTCTTTCATCTTCGACCCATTTGAGCACAGGCAGGTCACACTGCAAAGTGTCTTGGCAATTATGTGAGGGCTTTATATATGAAATAGTGATTATCACAAATTAGTATGAGTCCAAGATCAAGAGCTTGAAGGAAAGTACCAGTCATCAGGAAGTTCTTATTAAATCATCAGAGCTGGTTGTACTCTGTTAAGGAAAATCTACCAGAAGAGCACCATTCACATAGGAACTTATTGTAAAAGATACAGACACTCTGCGTGAGCTCAAGAGACTCACATTTAGTTCATGTTTCTTGGTCCTCATAATAAGGCTGGGCATAGTGGCAGCCTAGGATGAACCTGGAGTTTAAATCATAGAATCATGGAACAGTTAGAGTTGGAAAGGTCATCCAGTTCCAAGCCCCCTGCCATGGCCAGGGACACCTCACACTAAACCATGTCACCCAAGTCTCCATCCAACCTGGCCTTGAACACTATCAGGGATGGAGCGTTCACAAATACTTGGAACCTGCCGTAAATTGACTTTCCAGACTCATTGATCCATGAAGATGCCACATAAAAACAAGATCACAGCTTTAAGAGGTCCTATCTTAAGCAAAAGAAAATCTGCCTCACTGTGGCTGCAGGGCCAAGGAACCAGGAGTCGAAGCTGGGGAGTACTGGAGTAACTCAAAGCTCTGAGCTGCAGTTGACTGGTACAGCAGAGATTGGAATAATCAGCACAGGCTGACTCAAAGCTTCATTGGAGCCAAGACTTTCTCCTTTTTTTACTAGAGAGCTGTTACTGATCATACAATTGGTAGCACCTTGTTTCTGAAGAATGCTGGGGGGACGCATCCAGTAGTGTTCAACAGCAAACACCTGAAGAAGGAATGGAGATTTGGCAGATGTGGGCACTTGAGTCAAGGCTTTCAGAGAAGTACCTTTGTCCACCCAGGATCCAGAGCCCAGAATGTCTAAAACAGAGACAACTGAAGTAGTCTTTGAAGGAATTAAGAGAAGCTTCTTTGCAGGGGCTGGTGTCACCCACTTTTGATATCCCAAAGCCAAGAGAAGGTGGATCTGGATGGGAGCATTTGTCATGTGAGAGGAGAAAAAAAATGGTGCAGGAGCCAGACAGTGTGAGACAGAAATCTTTTAACCTTGTTCCAATGAATCCAGCAAAATTGGGTCACCAATGCTTGATGAAGTTTCACAGGAGCTACTGTTCAGGCTGGATTTGCTTGTGCTAATCCACATTCATCAAAGAGGAAAGAAGCATAAGTCTCCAAATTTCACTACCCTAAAAAGCTAAGCCACAATCCAGATCAGCAAGTACTGGATGCACTTCAACATCAATCCTTGATGTTGGCATCTTAAGGCAGGGCAACCTTCCACTCATGGGAAGAGCAAAGAATAAGCACAAAATAGCTATGACATCCTTTATATTATAGTCATTACCTGCATACTGAAGTCTTCCCATGGAGGCAAGACCTGACTGTATTTCTCTGGCTGCAAAAATCTTAAAGAATTAGATGTAGAAGTAATAATACTTTAATAAAAATAATGAATCTATAAATAATAATAAATATTTTGTCTGGATTAGGTAATGAGGAATATCCCATAGATATTATGAGGTTCCTCAGGGGAGAGGAGTGTTTCTACTCCATGTGCTGGAATATTCCATAAATTTTCAATGGTGAAACAGCAGGGTACAAGTTTCATGCTGGTAGCAACCATCAGTCTGTATTAGAGGAAAATTTCCCTTAGATTCCACAGATTTCTGAATCAGGGGAATATTTTCATTTACTCACTGATCGTTACCATTATCTTTGGGAAAGAGAAGCTATTCATTTGTTAACAAAACATAAATGGAAAAATAGATTAATCTTTCTGTTTTGTTTCTAAAGACTGAGCCTGAAAAATGTGATACAAATGTTCAGCAAGAGAAACAGAATCCGTCAAAGTTTTGTTGTAACAGTGTCCTGAAATGGAGGTAGAGAGGATTCATCTTCTTCCACAACTAATAACTGTTGTTGTAGTACTGCAGCTTGTGAAACAGATTCTCTCAGCCCACATTTTCATAGACTCACTATTATCAAACCCCGTACTACCTGGTTTACAGTTCAGTTCGGCTCCTCCAAACCCTGTTGTACTGGGGTGAACCTAGATACACAGGCCTGAGCTTGGTTTGGTTCTTGACAAAGCATTGTGCAAAGTGAACTTTCATGGATACATGTTTCTGTAAAGCCCTGATATGTAGGTATTAACTTTTTTAGAGAAACAAATGGAGCTGCATAAAAGCCACTGTAAACAATTCCTGCAGCATTGGAAATGTCAGCTATTATGCATTCAGTGTACTGTTACACCCACAGGCATTTCCCTTGACTGATGTTTCCATGGCTGAATAAAATGCTCCAACCCATTATTCAGACTGTTTTACTTAAGTGTGTTTCTTAAGCGACCTCTTCTCACCTTTGTGAACAGGTGATTTCTTGCACTCATGTTGTGACTAATGTAATAGGAGTAATAAAGTGCATTAAGAAGCACCTAACACACAAATCTCAAGTAGCTGCTGATGGATAATCATTAATGAAAGGAAAAGGCAACAAAGCTCCTAGTAGGCTTTGCAAGGATTGTTTCCAATCCTTCCGTTGTTTTCAGCAGGTTGCCAAAGGCAAGTATGAATTAACTGATGGTAAAATGTACTAATAACGAAAAGACTGAGGAGGTGGTTAAGTCCTTGGTACAGGAGAAGCATGGGGTATTAGACCTGATCAGCAACCAAACTTCTGCTACAGCTAAATGAAACTGCTGGCCCATGGAAGCAAAAGATAGAGGTTATGCATACGGAAGGAAAGGGTTCTGACATGGGATTGCTTTTGCAATCCGGTGATACAATAAACAGCCCACATTCCATTGTCATGTCTGGACATCTTAGGTAATCACCAAAAGGTGTGACAATGCTGAGCACACAAAAGAGACTCTCCTTCTTCCTGGATATTAGTCCTCTCTCTGCTCGGATTTGTGTGCACTTGGCAAAGGGTTTGAAGGAAACAATGAAGGGATGTGTTTTTGAAGAGTACAGAAAATGCCCTGCAGTGAATGACCAAGTTACCTGGTTTCTTATCATGCTAATATGACAAAAAAATGACCTAATAATTATGAACAGTTACTTCTTCAGTATGTCTTTCTCCTGATTCTTGTAGGTGCCCTATCACAGCCACAGATCTTCTTCTTCAGGTGACTGGGTCTATACGATGATGCCACCTTCAGTCTGTTCTTCAACAAACCCAAACTCCTGCCTTTGCAGACTACACAGAACTCTTGAATGGCTATTTAACTACCTTGGAATGAGCTGAAAGAGAATACAGTTTATTTATTAAACCCATTAATCAACTGATAACAGCTCAAATTAATTTTTATGTATATTCCATCTCACCCATCAAATCACAAAGCAGATGTTTTAGTGAAAAGGGAATTTACTCAGATTATTGTCATACAGAATCATAGAACGGTTTGGGTTAGAAAGAACCCTAAGTCCATCTAGTTCCAATCCTCTGCAATGGGCACCAACTCCTCACATTAGACCATGTCACCCAAGGCTATTTCCAACCTGGCCTTGAACACTGCCAGGGGTGGAGCATTTATCACCTTTCTGGGCAACCTCTTCCAGTGTCTCACCATCCTCAAAGTAAAGAACTTCTTCCTTATATCCAAACTGAACTTCCCCTGTTTAAGTTTAAATCCATCACCCCTTGTCTTATCATTACAGTTCCTAATGAAGAGTCCCTCTCCAGCATCCCTATAGGCCCCCTTCAAACATTGGAAGCTGCTCTGAGGTCTCCATGCAGCTTCTCCAGGCTGAACAACCCCAATGCTCTCAGCCTGTCTCCATACAGGAGGTGCTTTAGCTCCTGATCATCCTCGTGGCCTCCTCGGACTTACTCTGAGAGATCCATGTCCTTATGTTGGGACATCAGAACTGCTCACAGTGCTGCAAGTGGGGTCTCATGAGAACAGAGTAGAGGGACAGGATCACCTCTTTTGACCTGCTGCTCATGCTTTTTTGAAGGGAAAGCATGGGGAGATGGCAGCCTTACATTGGGTAGTTTTTCAGGTGAAAAATGATCACTGAGGATCACCCAATGACTCTCTTTTCTTTAAACCCAAACCTCAGCACATTTAAATTACATATTGGAAAAAAAGAGAGAAGAAAGAAGTTGAGCATGTTCACTGTAGTGGTTCTGACTCGTCATTCTTTATCGGGCAATTAAGTGCAATGTAACATTTCCTTGACAAAGTATCTCTGTACAGCTGTGTCTTTCTCCAGACATAACATAAAGCAAATTAGAATGTGTGCATCCATAAATCTCCATGACTGCAGCTGTAGCAGGGTTGGAAAGAGGAGGAGGAGGGAGTGATGACGCATGGAGAGCTTTATAAAAGATCAGTATCATCTCCAGTTTAGTTTTCCTTTTGCTTTATTTTCTCTTTTTATTATCATCCTTGATTTCAAAATGATAAGATTATGTTACTGCCTAAAAGCCCTTTCTGCCTAAGGATTTCAGCCTGTGGGCATCTTACTTCTCCCTGGCTTTCATAGCAAGCCACGGTTCCTTGATGCGAAACCAACGGGCAAACTGAGACCTTCAGTAATGAAGCAATTTTATTATAAATAGAATCATGGGGGGGAAAAAAGCCAACCCAAACCCCCCTTGAAGACACCTCAAGTACATCCTGCTACCCCAAGGTAGAGATTAGCTAAATCTTAATCCTTCTCTAAGCAGAACCCAGGCTTTTGCATCCAAGACCAGTTCATTAATTCCAAATCCATCCTTCCCACCTGCTCCAGATGAATGCGTGTTGGCTGCTTTCCATTCAACACACACACTCTGACCCTGGCAAACAGGGTTTCTGTGCTAAATTGGTTTTTGCCTTGTGCAGATGCAGTTATTCTGTGGACTGAGTTGTTTGCAAACCTTAGAGATGGGAGGAAGTGAGGAGATTCCAAGCCTCCCTTGGGTCTGTTTTCCTGAAGCAAAACTGATTAGCCATTTCCCTGTGCTGGCTGGCAAACCGTCTCCACGCTGTGTTTACGTGAATCACAATAAGCCTAATTCAGGCAGCAAGACATGTGCAAACAGAAATCACTGCCAGATGCTCCTGCAGACGAAGACACTGAAGAAACCAGCAGCTAATTCAGTCACCAGCTCCCACAGTCCCAGTTTTTATGTTGGTAAACTTGGGGTAATGGAGCCCAGGAGATGTGGGGAACAAGGTTTCGGGATTTGCAGCTGATAAATGCATCCACGATAGGATGTCAGAAAGCACTTAAAGCAGTCATATTTTGCAAGTGAATACAAGTGTTTCTCACTTATACTGCAGTTATATGAATTTTATCCTATGCAAGGTTCATAAATTGTTGTCCTAAACAGACTATTATGCAAACAGTTCACCAGTAAAAATCCTTGAAAGTAGGATTAGCAGAGGGTGAGCTTGAAGGAAGGAAGCCCAGATTCACCATTAGCAGCCTGAATCTTGTCCACATCTCTCCTTTGAGCTGCAATAGAGACTGATGTGTTGGGGGAGAATTTAATCTTTGCTGTGATTCTTCCAATTCCAGTAACAAATGCTGTTTCTTGGAGATGAAGCCAGTTGTTGAGTTCTTGTGTCAGGTCCTCTACATCTGTGCTAAATCCCAAGTGTTTAGCAACCCCTAGGAGCCAAAGATCAAAATTATGGATTCTGCACTTAGTTAAGAGTAATGCTGGGCAGAAGGGTAAACTGGGAAAGGAGCAGCTGGAGAGCATCCTTGCAGAAAGGGATCTGGGGGTGCTGGCTGGTAGCAGGCAGGGGACCATATCCATCAGACCTACATGAAGGCTGAAAATCAGCCTATACATAGACAGCAGAGGAGAACAGTGTATGCACAGCACTAACCACAAGCAAAGAGCTCATAGTTTAATGAAGGAAGGCAAAACACAGGCAGGAAAGCAAAGGCACAGTGCAGCGAAATGTCTTGGGCAAGGACATCTGCTCAGTCACAGCAAGAAAGCACCATGTATCATCTCTAAGGTTTAGCTCCTGAGACCACACTGTCTGTAACCTATCTACTGCTAAGGAAGCTAGGCCAAGAGAAAGAAAAATCCTGGTTTCTCCAAGAATCATAGAATCAAAGAATAGTTTGAGTTGGAAGGGACCTTCAAGATCATCCAGACCAAACCTCCTGCAATGAGCAGGGGCATCTTCAACTACAATGTATTGCCCAGAACCACATCCAGCCTGGCCCTGAATGTCGCCAGGGATGGTGCATCCTCTACCTCAGAAAGGAAAGAGTTTACCTCATGTTAGGCAGAGGCTATAAGTGACCGCCAAGGTTGTTCTTACCTACGGCTTCACTTAACTCTATGTTAGTAATTGCAAAGGCAAGAGGAAAAACAAAGTTATGCATCAGCCTCTGTGAATAAATGAAACCATGACATGTGACATTCAGCAGCCTTCATTAAAAATTGCTATTAGATGCTAAAATTTGTTCTCTGTTGGAGGCCACATGCATTTTACTAACTACAGTCAGAGGAATCAGACCTCAAAACAGAGGATTTTAATTTAGTTAGGGAAAGAAACTTACTGCTTGATGAGTAAAAATGGAGGAAGATGAGATTAAAAAAGAGAAAACAGAAATGAAGGAAACAGACTCATTAACTATGTAATTTCAGGAGATAAATCATTGGTAAATATTATTTTAAGCAACACCACAGTTAACAT
>JANRGW010037102.1:0-34719 GCA_024733675.1 Psilopsiagon aymara
ATTCCAGTGCCTCACCACCCTTACAGTAAAGAATTTCTTCCTCATATCCAATCTAAACTTCACCTGTTTAAGTTTGACCCCATTACCCCTTGTCCTATCATTTCAGTCCCTAATGAAGAGTCTGGCCCCAGCATCCCTATCGGCCCCCTTCAGATATTGGAAGGCTGCTATGAGGCCTCCACACAGCCTTCTCTTCTCCAGGCTGAACAGCCCCAACTTTCTCAGCATATGCATCAAACATTACTTGCAAGAAGTATTATAAACTTATCTCCCTACCTTATATTGTCACAATATTCATAACAAAGTTCCTCAAGTATTTAAAAATCCATAAGAAATAGTTTTACTTCAATAACTGGGATTGGATAGGGCTGGTGCTCAAGAGGAACTGAAGTGAAATAGGCTAATAGCTGTGAAATTGTGGCCAAGTGCCAGCCTTGCAGCGGTAGGATCTAGAGGCAGAAGAGCAGACCTTGAGCTTTGCAGAAAGCCACAGGCATTTTTTCGGATGCATATTTATTTGCTACATGTATCCCTCTCTCCTGTAAATGATCCTAAAGGAATGGACCAAGCAATTTATTTTCTACCCATATGCTAGGTTGAGGTCTTTCCCTGTGGTTTGTTTGTAAGTACTGTATTTTTTATACATGTTTGCTTTTCATATGTGTAGTCATAAATTAAGCTGTGATTTACAGGAAGTCTCTGTGTCATCCTTTTACTTGTGTGCTTCCATCAGACTGGGAGTCTAAAGGCTTGTAGTGACTCTTGATTTTTGCAGCTTGATTTTTTGCAGCAGGGGAGTTGTTTTTAGCTGGTACAGTATCTGAGCATGGAGTCTTACCCTTAACATTGTTTAGATTTTAGGGCCGCCTTAGGCTATTTGAATTTTCATGTTGTTTCTGTGAGCTAATTCAACTAGCTTTGAAGCTTGCTTCAGAAGAAGAGCTTTTCTTCCAAACTGTTTCTGACGGTCATATTGCCCTCTGGTGGCAGTTTGAGAACTGCTGGCATAAATGTAAAGCATCTCCAAAATGTTAAGCTCTGTATAAATATATACTAAAGGGGAGCAAGGGGGGATTTTCAACTAAGTTGTTAAGACAAACTGCATCTGGCGTTTTGGTGTTGGGTTGATTATAGGGCTTTTGCTTAGACAAACATCGAGCTTTCTACTGTAATTCACAGTGATGTGAAAAACAAGCAATTAGCAAAGTTTGAAAACAACGTAAAAATGTTACTCAAATGTTGTGTTTTGTGTAGTCATAAGAAACAATATTTATGATTTTATCATAAATTATAATTTTCTAACTTGTACAAATCCATCTTTCCTATTTGTTTGCCTTATTTTTACAGAGACCAAACATGGAGGAGGTAAAAACGGGAAGAAAGAAGGCCTCTCTGGAAGCTCATTTTTCACCTGGTTTATGGTAATTGCTTTGCTGGGAGTTTGGACATCAGTAGCAGTTGTCTGGTTTGAACTTGTAGATTATGAAGAAGTTCTAGGTAAGAATTTTAAATATTAAGATGCTTCTAATATGATTATGATATGCATTAAGTGGAGGCCATTTTAAATAGCTGATTTGACTACTGGGGTGTTTGCAAATGACCTACATGATAAAAATATAGGCAATGTAGTTCAAAAAGTGTATTTTAATGCTCAACTCTATTATGATGTTAAAATGGGATTCTCATAAGACTGAAAAAGGTTATTAAGATACTGCATTTATTAAAGAATTGAAGAAGTTTCTGAGGATAGTTTTCTCTCTCTTTGTAACATCTGTAAAGCAGTTCGTTTGAAAGGCAAGTGTTGCCAGTTCTCTCTGATGGATTGTGTTGCCTATAATGTCAAGAAAACTGATCAGTCATCCTCCCATAAGTGACTTGAGTGACCTCAGTTTTAAGCTTATAGACATGATTATTGTATCTTAATATGTCAGTGTTAAAATAGTATTGCTAATATAATATCTGAGGGTGAAAATTAGTATCTCAAATTTCAGGATATGTGTCCATAGGTAAAGCTATTGACCCTGATGTTGTAGGACTCAACACGCGCTTTTGCAACTGCAGGTTTTACAAGCTTTACAAATATGTTGATACATGCTTCTTTTGATCTGGACTGATTTTAAGAGAAGCTTCTGGTTTGGAACTTAGTTGGGTCTAGTAATGCAATTAATGGTTTCTGTATTTTTACCATGCATGCAGCCAAAGCAAAGGATTTCCGTTATAACTTGTCAGAGGTCCTACAAGGTAGGATATTGGAGAAATAAGCTTGTTTTGCAGTATCTTGGCTGAAAAAATTGCTTTTTCATGTTTTAAATTTTTAAGAGAATTAATATTCTGCATTGACACGAAACTCACTCATTTCTCGTCTGTCTCATTCTTCATGATTTTGAAGATGATACAATTCTTATTTCTAGAGGATTACATTTATTCCACCCTTCTGCTATGTTTTACCATAAACTGATAAAGATGCTCTCTAATCGATTGCTTCCGTACAATAGTGTTGACCTTATTTTTGTCTATTCTAGACCCAAGTCTGAATTTTTCTTCCACAAAACTGTTTTATAATTTTCCAAGTACCCTATTATGAACTGTATTTATTTTAATTGTAATTAAGTTCTGCCTCCATTTTGAGAATGTCAAGTGTTAATAACATACTGCAAACTGTAAGGACTTAGAAGTTTTTTGCAAAGAGTGCAGAGTTCCAGTCCTATTAAAAGTTATGTCTGAGGTTTGTCAGAACTAATTAGGACGTTCACTACTCACATGGTGATCCCAGGGCACTTCTAATCCTGGATACCACTATTCTATGCTAAAAATTCTTTTTGGATAGAAACTGGGTTCTCTTATGTATGCTTAGGGCTCGTAGAGCTGCAGTTTAAGAAAAAAGAAAAGTGAGAAGTCTGATGTATCAGTTGCCTATAAGAGGATTGGCAACTTTTTTTGTTTGCAGTAAACACCATGCAGTTGTTGCTTAAATATTATGAATGTTTTTTCTTTGTCCAGGAAGTACATCACTTACATAATTTTTCATGCCAAGTTAATAGAAGGTATCTGTCTGCTTTTTTCCTCCTGAGAATTTAGAAAGGCAGGAAACCAATCTGAAAACAAATGTTGATTATTTGATTCTTTCCTGTCATTTCTTTTCCATCAAACATGTTGAAAGTTCCTTGTGAACTGAGTTTTTATTCTGAGCACAGTGTGTTCAAATAAAGTGCAACACTAGATTATGGATTTATTTTAAACCTGTGAGTACCAAAATAATGTGTTGAAAAAAGACTGAATTGCGTTCTGTCTGTAGTCTAGAAATTGCAGAAAGGAACTTCAAGTATTTTTAAAATTTGTCAGGAAATTTAAAATGTCGATAAGAGTATGGCTAAATAATTTTTAAAATGTATGACAACAACCTAGCATCAGCAGTCAACTGCTGCACATCGAAAACACTGTTCTGGGAACAAATTGCTGAATCCCAAATTCTCTCTTTGCATTTCTAGGCAAGCTTGGGATATATGATGCCGATGGAGATGGAGATTTTGATGTTGAAGATGCTAAACTACTGCTAGGCAAGTACAAACATGGGTGGAAAAATATATACAACTGTTATTTATGTTTGGTTTTTGTTTAGTGTCGAAACAGTATTTCTGATTTTTTTTTCCCGATTGGAGAACTTTGAATGATCTAATTGTGGTTGGGATTTTTCTTAATGCAAGTTGTGAGATTGTGTGAGCAACTTGTAGCAAGTTGTGTTCTTTTTATAGTAACATAGCAATGTAAGTGGGAAGCATTTAATTAAAGGATGATTTTGATGCTGCTGTATCAACTGTTGAAAGAAGTTTGTGATTATTAATAAATTAATTTGTTAATAATAAGAGTTTAAGATGTTTCAAGAGTTAAAACATTTTGGTAACATGTTAAGCCAGATTAATTTTAAAGTTACTTCCAACAGGCCTTTGTACTTCTTCGATGACTGTTTAGCATATTTTGCACTGTCTTTCCTCGATTCTGAGTTCTCCACAAGTCTGTTCATTTTCTTTGCCTTTCAGAAATCCCACATGACATAGATTTATCTTTTTCGATAATGCTGGGTTTAGGTTTCTGTTCTTGTAGTGTGGGAGAATGCCTCTCTGTTCGCTATGTGTCTTCAGAGAGAAATTTCAGTCATCAGGCATGCTTCGTGATACTGCCCTTCTACATCTTCTAGCAGTCAAAGCACTACCATCTTCAGTCTCGCAGTCAAGCATTGGATAGATACTTCTTGCATATGTGATGTTAGAAAGTTTACTTTGATTTGTTCAAATGAGCATGCAAACCTAACAAGTTAAATAAATGAACAAAACAACAAAAATCCTCAGCATAGTAAATAGAAGCTTGAGCCGAGAGCAAAGTGGAATGTCTCGAGCAAGTCGAGATTGTCAGTTACATTAGGATGTTATGGCTTGCTATTTGAAACTTGAATTACATTAAAAAGAAAGTTTATAGTCAGTTTATTTTTCTCCACTTATGTTTGCAGAAATAAGCAACTCTTTTTGGGGGGGCTCATTTGTTTAATTTCTTCATGGTTTAAAGAAAACCCATGCAATCAAAATTACCGCACCACTTTGCGGTGATATGAATGCAAGAGTCACTCCAAAGAATCTCCAGTGTGTACTCAAGAATCTACCAATAGGGTGTTAATTATGAATGATACATAACACTTTATATATTTTTATGTATATATAGTGGTTTATATATATGTAGTTTTATATATATATGAAGTGTTGTAACTAATTATAAAATTAGAATCCTAGTTTTTCTTTTTCTGCTATGTAGTGTATAGAAAGCAAATATCAATTTCTTGCGTGTCATATTAGTTGGAGTCAGATTGCCAAGGTGGTAGTTGGAAATATGCTGCAGCTTTGTGACATCTCTGTCACTTGATACAGCTGGGAATTCTGCCAGTATGTGACAGTGTTTCTATTACAAGCTTGTCTTATCACGCATTTAAACCTTGTACTTCAAATGTGACATTAAAAGGTCACAGATCAAAAGTTATCTTTATTAATTTTTGAATACTTGCTTAGATCACAATTTTATCTCATTTCATAATATTTGGTGCAGTACAAAGGAAATGGTAATTTTTTAAAAGCTTCACAACATTGGTTGAAATTGAGTATAAAAATATTTTTTCTAATAACTAGTGTATATTATGAACAGAAGTTCCTGGAAAAGTATTTTTGCTTGTTTGTATTTAGCTTTTAGCATGAGCTAAAAATGAACAAAACTATGTGGACTGAAATTAATTTATTGGTGCAGAAACTGGAAGATTAGAATCCCTCTTGAGAAATTTGTCATGCAAAATTAAGGCTTTGTGGAAAGAAAGACATATAGAAGGCCTATATTCAATAGCACTAGGGTATCATTGAAGGCATAACTCCTTTTGTATTTTATTTTTGAGGATTTTTGTTAGTATATATGCTGTGCGTGAAGACTTGCTACTTTCTGGGGTATTTCTCTGTGTCAGACTACGATAACAGCAAGTGGTTTCTTTGCTAATTTAATATTGTCTTGAAAAAGAGATGCCACTGTTTGCTGTTTAATGCTAGAAAGTCATATGCTTTTTTCTTCTCTGCTCTTTAGCTATTAGTAAACTACTGTGTATTGAGATTGTGGCATGTACAATACTTTAGTGTTGTCCCCTTCCGTAATCTTTAGGTTTTGCTACAAATGTTATGATTTAATTTACATATTGAGGATAAATTTATTTTTAAGTCAGTTTACTTTTGGAAAATGCTGAAGTTTGTTTTATATTTCAAAAATGGTTTAGTAGCTGATAACTTAATAATTTTCTTTACTTGGGCACACCTAAATAGAAGGATTACAGTTTATTGTTTATTTCTTTTATGTATATCGTATGATAGGGTCTGTTCTTTTTTAATTTCTTGACCGCAGAGGAGGTTTGATGGTTAAGTTCTCTAGAGGTATTTGTATAATTCTAAAAGTGGTGTAAAGGAAATGGGTTCTTCCCTGCTCCCCCACCCTCAAGAGAGAGAGGACAAAACCCCGCCTAAAACCTGGCCAGCTACTCAACCCCAGCTATATTGGTTGGTTAATTTTATATCCATTTATATAAAAATTATCCAGGGTGGAAATGCAAACTTGTTGAAGCTAGCCTGCAGTTATCTTAGAGATTCTTTTCCAGAGGTATTTATGAGGTCTGTTTGCTGAATTCCGTTTGGTAATGGGAAGAGAAGCTTCTTAATCTTCTCCTTTGAAGGCTCCTGTTGTTGATAACTCTGTTCCCACTTTTTGTCCTCTTCACTCTAATTGTTCTTTAAGGGAACTTGCAATTCTTTTTAGGGGTAGTGTTACATCTCTCTCCTTGCTTTGCTCAGTACAGAGAAACAGTGACTGTAGTAGTAATCCCCCAAAAATCATGTATAGAGACTACCAGTGTCTGTTGTAAAAGAATCTTTGAGCCAAGCCAGTTTTTTATATTTTGGATTTATTTTAACAAGCATTAATATCCTGAGAAAGTCTACTTAAATGCTTGCGGTAGTTAGTGTAATTGTGGAACTGCAGCTACAGAAAGTCATCAAAATATTGTTCTTGTGCATTTAGTTCAGAGTGGTTTGGTTAAGTGAAAAATGGGGGATAAAACCTGCTGAAACAGCCTGGTATATTAGCAAACCAAGGGGAGCGGACAGTAGAATTCAAACTTTTGTAAACCAGCTTTTTCCCCTGATTCACCTATGGCAGGAAAATATGTCTTCAAGCAGTTGTACTAGGATTGCACATTCAGAAAATCGGTGGCGAGACAATAGGAGCTCTGAAAAACACTTTTGTATGGCTCAGCTGTTTAGGAGAAGTTTCATACTCTTCTCTGTTTTTCTCATGTTCTTCTGTAGCACCTTCAAATATTAAGGCTTGTATGTGCTCATTCTCATAGAAGAGGTGTTTCAGGAGAAGAAAGGCTTTGACTTGTTAAATTAATGTAGGCAAGCCCTATCCCCCATTGATTGTGGCAACACTGTGAATAGATAAGGATTTTGACTCCCTTGATCACTCTTGGGTTTAAATGGTAATGTTTAGGCTTCTCTTGAAATAAAGTGGTTACTTCCTCTGAGTCACTGATTTAGTGTGGTATTCATTGGGCAGTTCCATTTTTATCACCATTTTTAGGCACTTCTTACCATGCTTATTTGTGCTTATCAGTACCTAAGTTTTACATTGCAAAGCAGTTCTTGGTCATAGGAATGAATAGGAAAAGCAGTTTGACTATTAATTAGTTTGGGGTTTTTTTATTGTAAGTCTCTCTAAGAAGAAAAAAAGGTAAGTTTACAAAATAATGTATTACTTTTGGTAAGTCAAGCTGAAGTGCCTTGTGTTCTTAATCCTTAGATTCAAAAGCCATTAATACAATCTTTAGTAGTTTTTGTAAAGAATTTGAAAGAAAAGATTTGGGGGGCAGTTGTTTGGTGGGGTATTTTTTATGGTAAAGACTGTAAGACACATTTTTCCAGTTTCTGTCTTTCCCTTTGGTTACCTAATCTTTTCGAAGAAAATATGCTGGTGTACTCCATATTACATTTTACAAAGGTAGTTGCCCAAGGGTCTTATTCTTGATTTAGTGAAAGGACATCTATATAGTTCTTCACAGTGCTTACAGAAATACTATCTGAAGTCTGGAGTCTTTTTTTTTGAGTGGCATTTTGTTTATTGATTTATTTATAATGCTAGTTTCCAGCAGACTAAAATGATAAAAATACTTATAATTCTGTTTATAACTTCTTTTTTTTTGTTATTTTTAGATTAAGGTTTCAGTTCTTAAATTGAGTTTTCATTCTTCAGTAAATATACTTACTTTGTTTTACATCTTTACATCTCACTTGGGCCAAATTTCAGAAACAACTTAGAATGATGGCTATCTACCATGCATAAAGTTAAGTCTAAAAATTTAATTTTTATAGAGCTAAGCCATGGAAGAAGTTGGAGAGGGATATTTGTAATACCTTGATTGCCTCCTGGATTCAGTCTCTCATTTTTAAAACTTTGAGCTATCCTGTGAAAAAATTAAAGAAAATGGCTGGTCACTCAAGTAGAGGTTCTGGACATCCAGGTACAAGGATGTGGAACATCATGGACTTGAAAGTTTCCTCAGAATTATCATTGATACTTTCACTATGTGCTGTAAGAAAAATGTGTTGAAATGTGCTGAATGTCTCTGCCATGAACTCCTCTATCTGGAATGTTTCATTAACCTACACCTAATACTGCTTTGCAGTCTGCATGTGCAACGTTTTTACTTAATCTTATGTCTCAACAATTTGCTTTCACCCTTAGCCCACTGTTCTGCTTCTCCTTCCAACACAAACCAAGGTTTGTTCTGGTTAGAAGTAAGGGAAGCTCCTGCCTCTCCTGCTTTGATGTTTGTCATTATTTGGTCATTCTGTTGTGCTTTACTCAGAATGGAAATGTTGAAATACTATTTAGTACTGAATATAAACCAGTGGATTTCAATTAAGAAATAACAACAAAAGCCCCCAAACAAGAAACTCCAGACAGGAAAAAACGCTAATGCTATGGCTTATTGGTATCTTACAAAAACTCCAGGTTAGATCAGTAAATTTTGTAGTCCAGGATACCAATTGCTGGTATCGGAGAGTTTAGAGGTGACAGACTCTTTCTTTGCTGCTCTGTCTCTACTTCTGATTTTAGCTTGCTTTAGATCTTCTGTGTAACAGTACATACATACTTCATATTAGCTACATGCTCATTTTCTAGTGTTCTGCATGTCCTCAGGTTTGGAAGTAATTCCTGAGGAGCGAGTATATCATGTAGAATATATATCATAGAAAAAGAATTGAGAAGGATCTTAAAATAGCCCAAACAAGCAAACAAACTGCGGAACACCACCCCCCAGCAATTAGAGTCCACACTTCTAATAAAAATCATAATTCTGCATGATGGAATAACATGTCTTTAATAGTATGTCTGTGACAAGATTTTTAAATACTGTTTGCTTTTGGATGTTATTTTCAGCTGTCAGTTGCAAGCTCTCAAATTTGAACATGATGGGTTTAAAAAGAAAAGGGCAAATTGTATGATTTTAAGTAGTGTGGGAATAAATGTTGAAGAACTGCCTGCATTAAGGTAAATGCCATGGCATGAAAACGGAATATAAATGGATTTGGTTTTAGGACTAGGAACAAAGGAAAGTAAAACTGCTGCATTTTTTAAAGATTTTGGCATAATATTGTGCATGTTTATTGTCCAAATTCTAGTTTGTGCTTCAAGAGATTCAGCTTCCTTAACATCTATTTGCTGATTAGCAGTCCTGTAAAGACTGCTGTCTGTGACATGTCTTTCACAGATCCTCCTTTACAGTTTCCTCTTTCCACCTAACTGCTGTTCTTTTCTTTTTTTTTTTTTCTTCCTTCCCTCTTTCTCTCTCTCTTTCCTCTATTCTTGTGTAGGCCTGACCAAAGATGGCAGTAATGAGAATATTGATTCCCTTGAGGAAGTCCTTAATATTTTAGCAGAGGAAAGCTCTGATTGGTTTTATGGCTTTCTCTCATTTCTCTATGATGTATTGACTCCTTTTGAAATACTAGAAGAAGAAGAGAGCGAAGCTGCAGATGATATTGATGGTACGTCACAGAATGAAGGGGTTCAGGGAAAAAAGACTTGTGTTATTTTGGATTTGCAGAATCAGTGACTGAGAGACTAATTTGATTGGCTTTCAAAAATGTCCATGAAATCATCAGTCTTAATGTAACAAGAATTCATGGCATTGAGGGGCAACTCCCAACTGGATGCTATAAAGATTGAACTTGAAGTCAGCTACACAATGTAGTTTTACTAGTTGAAAGCCTTCAGTTACCTTTCCATTTTTGTGACAGGATTACATACTACACAGTTGTGTAAATATGTAGAATAAAACATGTATCTGTGGTTGTGTAGTTGGTTTCTGTATGTGCTGCAATTGGTGCATTTTGTGCACAAAGCTTACAAAGCTGAGTGTAATAACCTCTATTAACGCTGTGACATTTGTCTTTCTAGCTAACGTTAACTGAAGCGTTTTGTAACAGCTTTAACTGTAAAATATTCTAGCATGACCGCATTATGTAAATACATATTTATATGTTAATCCTTACTATAGACATGACAATGATAATTCTTTTGTGAAATATTATTTTAATAAATAATTTATTTTGTGATTCACTGATTTCTCAGATAGATTCTTTTTACTTGTTCAAATAAAAGCACTCCATTTAAAAGTGCTTGAAAATTTTAGAGAAACATTTATTCCATAGTTGGCTGTTATATGCTGTATTCAGAAAATATGATGTTATCATATGGTTTGTTCCCACTGATTTGACTATTTTCAAGCTAAGTTTTCAGTCATTTCTTCAATATAACAAATGCATCAGAAGAGCTGTTCTAAATTTGAGGGGTTTTTAAAGTGGGCCTTTTATGGAAGTGGGAGGCTGTGACTGTGTGTTTCTCATGTAATACTGAATCTATTAAAGACAAATTGGAAATAAGGTTGTCTTCTGTTCCTTGCCAAATTCAAGAGCTTAATGCAGTTTTGAAAATTTTAAGCCTTTTCCTGTGAAACTGTTTTATGATAATTGTTCCAAAAGTGTTTTCAGTGTACATGAATTCTGTCTATCATAAAGTTACTGGTCTAGAAAGGGGAGATTATAATTGTGTTTTGCAGTTTGTATCTGATACTAAAAGCTGAAACCAGGCTGTCATTTTAATAAATGAATACTGTACTAAATCAGATTATTATTAGAATTATTGTTTATTGTGATGCCTGCTATGCTTAAGTTCATATCAGTTTCCCATATAAAGTTTATACTCAAGTTTTAACAGTGGTGGATGCAGGCTGAAATTTTAATATTTTTAAATTAATTTTCAGTTATTCTGGCATAGCTATTTAGCATGCATGATCAAAGAAACGAAAAAAAAACCTTCCAGTAAGCCATCCAACTCGGGGTTTTATTTAATCTTTTAAAAGTAGTAAAAAAGAAGTGTTAAGCAAGTGAAATGCTTTAATTAAAAAAAAAACAACAACATTGAGACTTGTTAATACTGTTGCTTAAGATTTATGAATGGAATAGAGCCATAAGAGCATTAGTCACATTTTCTTCCAAATATGTTAGGATTTGGATATAAGAAAGTGCCATGCAAATTTAATGTTTTTTAGGATTATATATATGAAGCATAAAGCAAGTGGGGGTATGAACCCTGTACGTTGTGAAAACAAGTGGTAGTAGATCTGTGGAATATTAGTGTTAAGTTTCTTAGCAAGTGGAAGAAGCTTGTGATGTATCTGACACATAGGAAATAAGCAAGCTTGATTTGTTTGATTTCTCTTTTAATTTTTGAAGCAGATTTGAATTAGAAATAAGAGTTTCATCACTATTGTGGGATAATAACAGTATGAATTAGAAATACTGTCATCAAATGTGGAATTCTTTGGTAGATGCTTCAGTAACTGAGCTAGATATCCTGAAAAGAGGATTAAACCGTCTACTATGAGGATTCTGTGTCATGAAGTTTATACCAAATAGTTAAAACATACATTGATAATCTGGTGAAGTTTCAAGTGAAATAAACATATTGCAGCTTTCAAGTAGTTGAAGCAGGCACTGAAATTGGGAATGGTTGTCTCAGTAAACCGAAAATAAATTTAACTTCAGCTGGAGAGATAAAATGCAGGCAAAGGAAGTTCTACTTTGATATCATGGAAGTTCCTTGTTTTTATTGAGTGGAAATCCACATTTATAATGGTAATAAAGAATTAGTAGGAGTAAAAGGAGTGGGAGAGCCAGGAGTGGATGGACGTAGGATGCACCAAGGGGAAATACAGCTTCATAGAGTGTTTAGTTTCTGGAATGTGGGTGTTTGGTTTTTGGTTTTGTTTTTTTTTCCCTGAAGTGTTCATTCTTTCCTTATGTTGCTTCTGTTGAGTTGACAGTTAAACCCTCACCAGTGGTTTTGACAGAGCAGAACTGTCAAAGCTCTCAAAGTTTTGGATAAAGTATTTGATTTTAATGTATTGGATTAATTGTTGCGAATGAAAGAGGGAGGACTTGGCTAGTGAGGGTAATAATAAGATTTAAATGAGTCTTTGGTTTATAACAACATGGCAGAGGGTTTTGTGGTTTTGTTTGGTTGGTTGTTTTTTGGGTTGTTTTTTTTTAAAGCAATTTAACAGCAAAAAGGTTAAGCTGAGTATGACACGCACATAAAGAAGGAAAACTGAACTGTATCTCAACTCTTGCTTGTAAGTCCACACAAAGTGTTTGAAATCAGTTGCGGAATTTGAACCCTAATTTTTTAGTTTGGCTTGTGGTTGCTATTAGTTCTATAAAACACAGTCAGTATCTTAATGCTTTGAAAGAAGTCCAGGAACTTTTAATGTGGTTTTAAACTGCGGTTAGAAAGCTGTAGCAGCTTTGCTGTCTGATGATTTTAGAATAATCATTCTTAGAGGCAAAGCTGCTACTTCCTACCTGCAGTTTTTTGGTTTGAGAATTTAAAATAGGAGCAAATCAGTAGCAAACAGTGTTTTTAATGAAGAAAATACATTGTTTAAATCACAGGAACTTGCTAGATGTTGTAGCTAGCTAAGAATGAGAATTTAATGATTTTATGTTAAATTGGACATGGCGCTTTCGTTAGCTACCTTCGTATTCCTTACAGGTTATTTATGTTAAATTTTACAGCGCTCCAGAAGTAAATGTCATCTAAAGTGGTAGTCTTCCAGTTTGGCCAGCATTTTTAGAAATAAGTGGGATGTTTTGCTTTCTCATTTTCTCATGTTGGTAAATGTTTGATATTTTACCTGTCAGTCTTCAGCTGAAGTTTACAAACTTTAATCAAAATACCGCATTAACCTTTGTAGCTCTGCCTTGCTTTGTTCTGGTACCAATGTAAGGAAATCGTAGGGGAAAAATCCTTAATACCCTTATATCTGAAATAGTTGAGAATTTATGGAAGGTTTGAACCCCAGACTTCCATGGCCACCTTCAACAATATGTGAAAATAAGTGTTTTATGTGTGTGTGTGGGGGAAATCACAATGCTCATAAGGTATAGAATTAACTTAGAATTGAAGAAAATGAACTCATTATTGTTTGCATATCTGTTGAAATCCTTACTGCAACAACTTTTTGCCAGTACTTCCCCCCCACCCCACACGCATAATGAGCTTCTTTGAGAATGTGTTCAACATTTTGTTCCTGACATTTATTTCAGGGTCAGTCAAGTGAATAAGGCTTGCCACCTGTAGGTTTCGGTTTATGGTAATTTGCGTTATTAGTTAGTCTCAATTGACTGGCCTTAGAAGAAATTGAGTTTTTATTACAGTTATTCGTACAGGTTACAGTTAGATGAGGGGGGGTAGAAGAAAAATGCATTGAAGCATTTAGGATTTTCATTTCATTTCATGGTCAGATGGAGTGGGGGAACCACCTATGCTGTGAAAATTATTTGATTAGTATTTGAGAGCTGGAGAAAGCTGCTGTGTGCAGTGTAGTAATTTGGGATAGTTTTCCTATTCACTTGCCATCATTTAAACAGCTATCATCATGCCCGTGGCAGGGGGGTTGGAACTAGATGATCCTAAGGTCCTTTCCAACCCTGGCTATTCTGTGATTCTATGATGGCAGAACAGCATGAAATACACTAAATACTGCCTTTTCTGATCATGACAGATTTCTTAAGATGAGGCTAATAAAGGCATTTGTTTGGTTTCTTGTATGCTCTCATTCAAAATCCAACATACATATTTGTGATTTCAAAGAAAAAAATGCTTTCTACCCTATGTCTTCAATTCATGTTTATCTTCTAAAATTATGCAATTACAAATAAGAGATATTAAAGCAACTTACTGAGAATGTATTGAGAGTAACTTTATTATCTTTAATGCTCATGTGGATTAAAAAGAAAAGCCACATTGCATTTGCCCTTGCATTTGGGACAGTTACAGGCTTTGGTATGCCTACAGGTGATGAGTTAAGTTTAAGGTAAGTGCGTGCTAGCTTTCTCGGTAAGATACTTTGTTTAATGGAAGACCTTGTATATCCAGTGTAGCATATTGTAAATGCAGAATAATAGTAATATTTATATGCAGGTGCCTATGCAGACAATCATAGCTTTTTCTGACTTGCACTTCTGGAGAAAGAAAACAGAAGAGAAAAAAAGTTAGTAATGATTTTGACGTTCAGGTTTGTATTCCCATGTTTAGTTGTGCAGTTTTAACATCTTTTGCTAATTTTCTGTATGATGATGGAAGTTTTTGATGGGATCGAATGATTTAAAGCAGGCGTCTGAAAACAAGCCCTATTTTTTAAAGCTTGACGCTTTGTCTCCAAGGCTTCACACAAATCCCAGAAGGGTAGTAAGTTCTGCCTGTCAGCTGCATAGTGCTAACTTTGACTGTCTGCTTTCTATGGTAAATGTAAAGTAGCCTCTTACCTTTTCACATGTAACTGGGTAAGACACAATAATTAGCTTGTGTTTGTTGCATGATGCTGTAGGTTAAGAGGATTTATGCTGGGAGATGATATGGTGAAGTGGATTTATGGGATTTTTATTTTACTTGTCAAAACCTGTTGTATAGCAAGGCTATCAAAGTTGTCAGTGTTACTAAATAATAAGAAATTTATATATGCAAGAAGAAAGATCAAGTTTCTCAATACATTGTTAAATATGCGAATGTTATCAATCAACATCTATGAAACTGCTCAAAAAGACTTGAGTGCTTTGTATTAGCTTTTGGTTTTGTTTTGCAGTTGCTTTTCTATTTCCAGATAAAAACAGTATTCATGTTTTTCTCTTGATGCTGAAATTCTAAAGCTGTACTCTCCCTTGGGGGTTCTTTTTGTGGAGGTTGTCCTTGAATATTTTTATGAGGTAAAAATAGAGGAAATGACTAGATTTTGTTGCAGTATTAGAACGCTTTGTAATGTTCTAAGTTTCAAAGGCTCAGTATTAGAACGCTTTGTAATGTTCTAAGTTTCAAAGGCTCAGTTATTATGTACCATTAAGCATTAGATAAAAATAACCACTTAGACATGAATAATTAATTTTTAGTATGACTGCTAAAAACAGTTCTTTGGAAAATACTGGAAACCAATCCAGCTATGTTAACTTTGAAGTCTACTTTTTAATTCCCTGACTCCAATAGCAGCCATTTCTGACGTTCTATCATGACCATACTTGTGGTTATAAATTCTGTATTTATTTCTGTATTGCCAGCTCTGGCCATTTATGATGTAGTAAAAATATAGTTCAAAAGAAGTTTGAAGACACTTGAATTGAAACTTAGAATAAAGGTTCACAAGCTCAGTTACATGATTCATAAAATTCTGGACATTGGTTTCTGTTTCCCAAGGCTGCAAGAGGCTACATCTTTGTCAGTCATTTTACTTAAATGCTGGATTTTATCACATGCCCCAGGACATTGCTGTCTTGGGAAAGTGAAGTGATTTTGCTCTTATGTCTGCTTCAGGCTCTTTGGGCTTCACAAATGAGACTTTCCTGTGTTGTAGTTTCTGTAGGGGCCTAGTCGAAGTGGAAATCAAGATGCAGCAGGTTTTCTGTCTTGTGATTATTACATAATATTAGGATTTTGAAATACTAATTTCAAAATGACTTAATTTTCCTGTGAATTGGTCTCTTCATAGGATGTTAAAGTATGCATGATTTATGGAGTTATTTCATGCATTGATAATTTACTGAGAATCTTAAAACACTTCATTGTATAAAAGCAGCTTGAAAGAAATCACTGTTTGCCTGAATATTTAACAAGTAAAGTATCAATAGTCAGTGAACAAGGTATTTTGTATTCTTTCAGTATGGTACGTTTACTTTCATTTTAGAATAATTTCAAACATATGTATAACAATTTTTATGTGTACAGGTATTTGTAAAATTTTCTCTTTTCCTTGACAAGAGGTGCTTTTGAGAGTGTATCTTAAAATACTCAGTAACATTTAATTTTACTGTGAAAAGAGGGGAGGAGCTGGGAACTTAAATACTGCTTTGTGCAGCTTTGCTATCTTTTATTTATAGTTTCATTGATGCTGTAGTATAAGAAAGTTGGACTCTCTTCTTCCTTTTATATGGGAAATTTATGCACTTATTCTTCCATGCACGGCCTATAAGTAAGAAGATTGAGTAATGAATTTAGCTATATTAGAACTCTGGACTTAAGCAATTATTGTAATTTGTGAGGGGAAAAAAAGGCTTTTATATCCCAGGTATGAGTTTGTAAGGAAATTATTGTAAAAACTGTATTTGTACCTGGCTAACCCGTTTTAAAGAAATATTACTCATCATGTCAATGCTTGATATTTTCAGTACCTACAAGATAGAAATTAGATGCAGATTTATTACAGTGACTTTAGTGCCTGCATTCTTAAATTTGTGGGTTTTTTTATTTATTTTAATTGTAGAATGGGGGGGGGGGCTTGTGTCATTTTTTAAGTGTAACTTTTGATGTATATTGTTACTGGAAACCTAAGACAGGTTCTAATGTCTAATTTAGGTGCTTTATATATCTGAATGAGAAGCCTAATATTGTGACATGGGAATATGTCTTCTAGTTTAGTAAGTTTCTGTGTGAGTTTTAAAAAATGTTTAATATAACTTTTGTTAACTTTCTAGTTGTTTGGGTAGCAATGCACAAGATTTTTGTTGTTAAGGTAGTTCTGTCATGATTTAGGTCTTAATTCACAGCAGCATTATGGTGATAACCCTATATATTTTGACAGTGTTAGAAGAAAGGCTAATTTGGTTTTCTTTTTTGGGTGGGTTGGGTGGAAGGCTCTTGCCTTCAAGCCTTTTGTGTGTAAAGCACAATCAAGGTTTTGAATAACCTGTTTCTGTTAGTTACAATGGGGAAATAGGGCAGCTCCTGACTTTGGAGAGTGAGGTTGTTGGTTTTTTTTAATGAAAGTCTCAACAGCCTCAAATAGCCTTAAGCAAAACACTTTTTTAGCTAAAATGAAATATGAGCAGTACCTTTGCCAAAACACGCATTCTGCAATTGATAAAGAAACAAATAGTAATTCATTGTAAGAAAATACTCCATTTGTATAACCTACATTACATACGTGCTTGAAGATCTTTGAAGTTAATGTTTATTAAATATTTATAAAATTATATTGAAACATAAATTAGTGGGTTTGCAAGAGATCTCAATACCTAGCAGAGAAATCAGCTGGGATATTGGTTATAATTATGTGGCATCACACTGTCTGGAGTGAACTGAGCTAGCTCTAGGAAGTTAGAGAAGCATCTTAAGTAGCATCAATCTAATAATGTGATACTTTTCTTGGATTATTAGTCTTCCATCTCAGTACTTGTGGTGGTCTTGCTACTGAAGATGCCTTATTCTTAATGAGTTAACATCATCTCTCCATTGCACTGCACTATGCTGTGTAAAGATATCTTTTTACATAGTGTAGCAAAGTTGAAAATTTTATGTCATGTTTGTTGAACAGCACAGATGTGTTCATAACCTATTTCCATTTTGCAACGAATCAGGTGAGGAGCCAGGAGGGGTAGCCAAGAAAAAAACTAGAGTCAAAGGTATTCTTAATGTTCTTTTTCTTGTGGAACTTTATGCAGATAATGATGTCTGAAATGCATGCACATTGCAAATACAAATTGCAGATTATAATAATGTTTACTAATACTAGCTATGTTGGCTAAGTGTTGTCTAATGGTACAGCAAACTATTATCCTTCCCAGTTTTCATTGTTTGATGGCTTTTTTTTAATGCTTATTGTAATTTAATGGCAATGTGAGTGCTTTCCTAACTAGAGGTTTTGTTTGTGCAATTTTCATTTTTTTTTTACAAGAGTTGTCTGGTTTGGATTCCAATTAGTTTATGGTTACTTCATATTATGCATGTGTTTTAAAACAAAAGCAAAAGAAAAAAAACAATGTTCCGATTTATGTGCATTTTTTACTCTGTGAAATCCTCCTTTAGTTATCTTACATAAATTCTTAATATTATTACTATAGTGTAATTGGACTTGAGACCTTAATTTCTACTCAGGTCTGTACTTAAGTAATTTAATCTATTTCTTCCTTGTGGAGGGAGACATTTAGGTAAAATTCAACAACTTCCCTTTTAATATCAGTACAGGATTGATTGCAGTGATGAAACTTACAATTTTTTCCAAAAGCTTAATGTAGGATAGCTTGCAACCAATTTATGCCATATATTTAGTTATAATTACATTTCTGTATGGACAGGACATAATGGTCTAAATGTTTCAGTGCAACAGAGAGACTAAGAAATCTAATTGGCTTTAGGTAGACACCAAGGTACCAGATACGTCAGGTACTTAATTTCTTAGATACACTCAGCTATTTCCACACAGCATGGCATTATGGGAAGAACGCAGTCTCTTTGTTTCATTAAAGACATTTAGACTTTAATGTGATTTTCGAGCAGTATGTGAAAAATGCATGCTCCTTATAAAATCTCATTGGGGAAAAAGTGCATTTCTTGAAGGATGCTCTCGTGCTCATGTATGAATGTGACTTCTCTTGGCATCTTCTGTGCAAGCTGAAATTTTCAGCATTTGTTCCACATTGTGCTTGGTATGACTTGGTTGCAAATTGCTTGTTTCTAAGAAAGTAATAAATGTAATTTAGCAAGTCATAGAATCATGTAATAGTTAAGATTGGAAAGGACCTTAAGATCATCTAGTTCCTGAGTTTTTCATTATTTGTCAGTGTTTGATATAAGAATGAAGAAATAGTATGATACAGTTCGAATGCTTTATGCCAAAAAACATTTGGAAGAATATATGATGTTATTCCTTTTAGTCTGAGCTGTGTGATTGAATTGCTCATTCCACAGAAATGCTACACAGCGGTTAGGGGCAGATGTTACAGGAGAAATGTTGCTTGCCTGCTTTTTACCTCGCAGACTGATTTCTCTCAGAAGTCTGAATAAAACCAGAGCTGTCATATTTTATATATGAAATTGTGATTGCTTTTTTACTAATATTAGAGTATTAATTTTAAAATTAAACGTAAATGCTGTATTTAAATCAAATGCAAATGCTGCTGTTGGAATCCAGGACAGCTGCATGCAGAGATTTTATGGAAAAATTTATGAATTTTATTGAGTTAAAAATTATTGTGGAGAATGCTGCTGATACTGACACATAATTTTGGAACTGTGGGCAAAGTGGAAGTAAGTGCTGAATATCTAAATTCCAGGGGTGTTGTTCTGACTGTTCTTCAGATGTATTTCCCCGATACTGTGTCACAGCCAAATGTGATTTGAAAGAGAGAAAATAAGCACAAAGAATACAACTCCAAAAGTAAAGCAAGCAAAAAAAAGTATTCTTAAGAACACTACACATGGAAAATGTAGGAATTAATTTTCAGTTGTTACTTTGATTTCACTGCATGTATGTGAAACAAGTAAACTTTTTTGGAGTTCATTTGATTCAGCAGAACATTGCTGTTTCTTCTTACTTATGGCATACTTACTTTTGTAAAGTATATGCTTCAGATACATTTTTAAGTCTTGGCTTAATCAGAGGTAACAATGTCAGTAGAACATAATATACATTTGTGGTGTTATAACAATTGCATTTGTAGTTTTAGAAAGGTGAGAAAATTGGAAGAAGAATTATTTTGGTGATGCTCTTGACACTTACAGATCCTACCATTGTCCAATCTGTAGAATCTGGTGTTAGAGATTTTAAATTTACTGCGATTTTCATGCTTACAGGCAAAACTCATTTTAGCATTCTGCACAAGTTAGTTAATAGTAAGCTAATAGAGGCATGGTTTTTAATATAATGCTTTATTTGGATGCAGTTGCAGTAAACTGAGGTTATTTATTGGCTGGCTGCATGGTGTGAGATATTGCTGCAAGTCAGAATTAATTGTTTAAATTGCTTAAAGCTCAAATAGTTAATTATATGAGTTTAGATTGGCACCTAACAAACGTTAAGTAATAATTCAGTCAAAGCTTTTAGATGGTTGTTCATAAGATGATCTAAGAATGGTTTTCTTATTGAACATTTCCTCTTTTTTAAATGAAAAACTAAAAAGTAAAAGAAGCTGTTAAAGAACCACTCAAGAAATTAAGGGAGAAGCAGGAATCCAAGAAGGAGAATAACAAAGACGAGGAAGAAAAAAAGAAAGCCAGGAAAGGAAAAGATGCTACTGATCGGAAGGACAAGAAAGCTGTTGATAAGAATAAATTAAAGAAAGATTCTGACAAGGCTAAAAGAGACAGAGAAAAGGAAAAAAGCTTAGACAAAAATGTAAAATCCAAGGAGGCTACAAAAAAATCAGCCAGTGAAAAGGATGGTACTAATCAGGTGGGAAAAGAGAAAGAAACAAAAAAGGTAGCTAAAAACCCATCCAAGGAAGACAAGAAAGAGAAGAATTAAACAGAGTATCAGTTCTGCTACCGAGGAACAGACCTGAAGAATGAGAAATTCAGCATACTTATGTGAATGTGGTAAATAAGGCAATAAGAGCATAATATTTTCTGGAAATAAGTGTGAACAAAGGCTATATATAATTTTTTTTTTTTAATTATTAAGCGTGTTCTTGCAGCGTAAACACAAAGCAAAAAATGTCTTCTGTGAATCTCAAATATGTACATATGTGAATATGCCTGCGTAACTGTGTATTGAAAACAGTCAGGTGTGAAATCCATGCAAAATACGTCAGACATACTCTGAATCTCTTGGTTTGTCTTGCTCTTTCATTGTTTCCTCATGTTAAAATGCCTTTTTCTTGATGTGGGGATGAAAATGTAATGTTGTATACCAAAAGCAGTTTAAAAGCAGCATTAAGAGGGTTTTCTGACACCTAAAATGGAAACTAAGAGGAAAATAGATTTCTGTTTCATAAAAACAACCAAGAGGAGTATTAATGGAATGTATTGTCATAGGAACCTAGCAAATAAATATAATTTATTCTCTGGTAAACTTTTTTTCCCTAAGCATGTTGAGAAAACTATTTAATACACATTCAAACCAACTTTAGTGTTGTGTTAATTTGAGACTTAAGTGTCTACTCAACCAAAATGTTGCAATACTTTTGCTTATTGTTCCTGTGGCAATATGTTCTGCTTTCTTCTTTCATTTATTTATTTATTTTTTTAGCTATCTTTAGGTCTGAAAACTTGATTCGTTGGATTCATTGTCAATTTTCAGTTAACTGTGTCCTCATTTTTCTGAGTTTCCTAATCTTCTGGTAACGAACATTTCTGAAAATTAGGCTGCCTATTTAACCATTGATGGATATTGTTGGATTCCAGTCACATTTTAAGTGATGCACTGCTTACTACTGTATTCTGGTTGAACTTGATTAGAGAACACCTTACTTATTTTTACAACTACTATTTTCTACAAACAGCACTTTTCAAGTACATGATACTTCTGTAAGCAAGCTCCTGTGTTAGTTTGCTCTTTTAGTTTGTGTATTTTTAGCACAAAAGAATGATTTATCCAGCAGTCTCATTAAAATAAAGTTACAAAACATTTCTGCAGAGATATTTTAGTATGTTATCGAATCTATACTTGCTTTCATGTTTATGTGGGAAAGCAGTATATTCCAATTTAACCAGGCAAATAATATTGCTTGGTATATTGAAATACTAATTGCATAATAAAATTACACAAGATTCAGAATGAAATTTGTTATTAAAATTAAAGTTTTATTATTGTCATTGTATTGCAGTATCATTTTAAAGGAAACAGAACTAAGCGAAATTGAACATAAGTGTGTATATGTGGGTGGTGGTGTAACATCAGAATCCTGATGGTTGCTTCTCTTTCTGATTTTTCTTAAATTTTGTCTGTAGCAGTTCTCAATACGCTTACCTCAGACTTCCAATAAAGAGTATACATGTCTCTGTAAGATGTTTTGATCCCTACAGGTATAAGAAGTGGTAGGGTAGGATCTAATCTGTTGGGTTTTTTTAGAGGAAACTTACAAAAAATTGTTTAAGTGAAAGCTGTAGAAAATAGTACCATAGTTTAAGATTCTAATTGTGGTACTTAACGGATCAGATACTGAGCTATTTTCTAAATATTTATGCATGTGTGAAGAAGGAATTGAAAGATGCGCGTGTTATGAACATTGTAATGCTTAGCAAAAACCAACAGAATGAAGATCTAATAAATGTACTTGCATAATGAGCATTCTTTTTTAGGTTTTGAAGATGTAGGTGTGTTTATTAATCTTTGGTCTGATAAGTGCTAAGATAGATATTTAATAGAGGAGCACTCCCATCACACTTAAGTAACTGTCTGGGAGTGAATTTGGAATTAATTGCCTTTCTGATTAACACGTTGTTGTATCTGTGACCTGAAGTTTAGCTGGTCCTAAAAGTTTTGTTGTGGGTTTTTGTTTTGTTTTGGCTTTTTTTTCCTCCCCTTTTAGTTTTTGTTTCATTTTATTTAAGCAGCACACCAGGCTATATGGATAGCCGCTCAATAAAATGAGGTTTTTTGTCCCAGACATCTGTAGTGCTGTTGTGTATCTCCATGAAACAGTACTGTCGTTTAACTTAACATAGGAGGTTACCACATAAGCTCAAAGAATGCACCACACAAGTGAAAACTGAGTGCAACTTTATTTTAATAAAAAATATGAGACAAAATAGTATCTTGCAAAAAGTAAATGAGTTAATGTATTGCATACTTGACAGGGTTGAGTAAGAATTGTTGATAAACACATCATAGATGTGTATAGAACCCTGAAAGCAAAGTTGAGAAATGTGCTAGCAAAACAAAAAGGAAATACTCGTTCTGGTCTCTTCCCTTTCATAACACTCTGGTTGGCTGTGAAATACTGAGTATCTTTTGAAATAATTTGAATCTATTTATTCATGAAGCAAAGCGAGTGGTTGTCTGGAATTGGTGGTGCTGGTTGTCTGAGAATATGAGGACTCATTTAAAAAGGTGTATATGTAAGGGAACTGTATTTTGGAAAACAAGTGGCAGTTTCTATGCTTAGAGATGCTAAAGTGTGAAGCAGTGGCTTATAAAAGTAACTGGGTTAATCTCAATATATAGTTCAAGATGATTGCAGAAGGAAGTAACTTATTACTCTTGTAGCCATTAATATTAATGCAGTAAAAGATTAATGCAAGTCTTCATAATAATTTTTAATGTTTCTGGGTCTTCTAATGTTGCAGGAAAAAATGGCAAAAAATGGAGTCTAAATATGGTGCTTTTTTTTTTCCTAGCTTCTTATCTTGATTCCATAGTAGTGGACTCTTGGTTACAGTTGTTCTAGATACAGCCTAGCTACTTACCTTCATGTAACTTGAATAATATAAAAAGGTGTAAGTAGAATTAATCCTGTTATTTCTGTTCCCATTATTTACATAGAGCAGTAGAATAAATATATATTTTTCTCACAATGCATAAAATAATAAAATCACTCTAGTTTACAGGAACTTGTTTTGAGGCATACTGGTCTTATTGGTACTGAGATATGTTTGACTCCAATACAAACATGGCAATTAAAACCAAAACCCAAACCAAAAAATCCAAGCTTTACTGACTTGAAATATAGTACTTGTTCCACTTAAAGTTACTTTTCCAAGACTGTTAGCAGTCAGGGGTGCTCATTATAGTGTAGCCTCTGCTTTCTTAAATACTGTTTTTCTACTGATTTCTGTGCATACAGGCTTGAGAAACTACTTTGTTTAGGGCAGTGTGTGTGCTTAAAGTAGTTTTGTCTTTGTCTTTATTGACCTTGGAACTTAAATGTGAACCTTAGAAAAATGGCATAAGATTATAGGAGAATTCCATTTAGAAGGGACTTCAGGAGATCATTATTACAACATCCTGCTCAAAATGTGGTAATCTCAGATATATGACTAGATTACAGTGGCCATTATCTAGTGTGGCCTTTAAAACCTCAAAGAATGGGAATACACAACTTTTCTGTGCTGTTTTTTTTCCACTGATTTGACTGTCCTCTTAAGGGGTGTGTATGTAAAGTTTGGGTTTGTTTTGGTTATGTTTTTGTTTTTCTTACACCCAGTCTGAACCTCTGTTGTTTAAGTCTTGCTTTGAAACCTTCCTGAAGAATAATTCAGGCTAATACCAATACATCCTTTCTTGAGGATGTATCTTAAAATGTGGCATAATCTTTCAAGGCTATAAATTCTCTCTTACTCGGGTGCTGATTGTTGCTGTTACTGATTCCTTTCTTTTCATTGTGTTTTGATCTAGAAAGGCTGTGGTATAAATAGTGAGTATCTTAGTGGTAAAATGCCATCAGTCATATTTTATTCTGTAGTAATTTAGTTGCCAAAAGAAATTGGAGATTGAGATAACCTTTTTTGACTTTCCATCCAAGGAGAAAACTGAGAAAAACCTATTGTGTTTTTTTCTTCTGGTTACTGAACTGATGTTGAGAATAGCCATAATTTGTTCAGTTACTTTGAAATAAAGGCATGTGCTTAAATTTCTGTTCTTTTTTTCTCCTCATTATATGTTAGTCTTCAAAACATATTTGTTTATTACCTGAATACACTTTAATCTTTGAATATATCCCTGTATATCAGGACAGCTGTGTAACTGAATACATTTCGGAGAGTTTTGGCATCAGTTAATTTAATTGAAACAGCTTTCTTAGTTTATAATTGTATAAGATCAAAAAAAAGCATGAAGTTAACTTTATAACTGAAAAATGCAGGCCTTAAAGAAACATCTGTCCCAGCACAGCCAATATCACCAGCATCTGAGGAGACCATCCAGCCTTCTGAGCAATCATATGTTGAATCAGGTAAGACCTTTTGTAAACTAAACTAACTCGTGTTATTTCTTTGGGTAGAAAAATAAATCTTTCATTGATTTGATGTGTTGCTTATCCACTTCAGTTGATTTAACGGGAATCACTGTTGATAACTTTACATAAATCACTGACCATGAAAAGCTTGTAATTTAAATGTATAGAAGCCATTCTTGTCAGCTGTCATGGTTATCACTGGAACCATGTCCCATCAGAATAACTTTCTGTTGATGCATTGTTGTGGTTTTGATGTACATGCAACAGTATACTCAGCCAGAATAACAGCAAATTCACTACCTCAAAAGGCCCAAAACCAGCCAACCAAACCTAAAACTAACAACCAACTTCATAAGGAATCAAATATTCACTTTTCCACTGAAATCAGTAATGGATCATAAATACAGGAAATAGAAAAAAAATCATGTAAACATTTTAAAGGCCCCATAGTATTAGTAAAATTCATTAAGCTTAAGAGAAATTAAAGAAAAAATACTTTTATATGTCAGATTTCATATATGTGATTGGCATTTTTGTGTTATTCAGAGACTGCGTATTTTCTCCTGTTCCTTGAAAAGGCTAGTCCTGCTAGATATTTACGTGAACGTAACACAACCCACAAATATTGAGCATACGGTCAATAAAATAGAATATAGAATTTGTTTCTAAAGGCTAGCATTACTTTGCATATTTTATGAATTACAAGTCAAGAAAAGTTAAAACTCTTGTTTCTTTCCACCACATAACTTGGTACTGTTTTGGGTCTTTATTTGAAAAATGCCATTATGATTTGGTTTTGTGCCATTGGGTTTCTCACTGTTAATTTCAGGACATTCATATGAAGGCAACAACAGTTCATACAAATTTGTATTGTGTCTTAGGCTGATGTGTTAGCTGGTAATAATTTGTCCCTGAAATCAGTTTGTGATTTGTTTTGGTGTGACGTTGTACTGTAATGCTAGTATGTATTTTACCTGCTTATGAAGCCAACAAAATCCTTCTTCTGCAAGTGACATTTTATTGACTAATGTGACATTCTGGTGCTGCTGCCTAAATTGTGGGAAAGTAATGGATGAAAATAATTACTTTGAAAAAGAAGTTATCAGTGTTACTGCCACTGAGAAAAATATATGTGCTGAGAATGCAGTATAAATAAATTCTTCTGATTCATCTTCAGAATCAGTTTAGTGTGATTAAGGCAATACTTCCCATACTGGAGAGCAAGCAAACCCAAATTGTTTTTGTTACGGTGCGAGTTGCAGACGGTCACCAAGTCAGTCTCTGCATAACGTTATGGAATGCAATAAGAACTTTTTTGGAGGCTCCTGAAAGCTGCAAGCCTTGACCTAATGTTTAGACTTTGCCTTTTGCAC
This sequence comes from Psilopsiagon aymara, assembly GCA_024733675.1. Classification (NCBI taxonomy): domain Eukaryota; kingdom Metazoa; phylum Chordata; class Aves; order Psittaciformes; family Psittacidae; genus Psilopsiagon; species Psilopsiagon aymara. Next base: position 26,165 of record JANRGW010037102.1, read on the forward strand.
TTACTTTCACTGTAATTTATAATCCTTTTAGAGCACAAGAATGCTGACGTAGAATTGGAAGAAGAAATTCAGTCTGTTCTTCGTGAAGCTCTCCATTCCCAGCCTGGTAATGCATTAATGCATAGAAATAACTGAAGAACTTATAAATACCACTGTAGGCTAGACTCTAGAATTTCAGAGTCTGGTTTTGGTACGTACTTTCAGTACTTTTTCTTGCACAAAACATTCTAATCAGCTAATTTGTTATTTTCAAGCGAATAAAGGAAGTCCAGTCACAAAATCCTAAAACTGTGGCCTCTTCCCCAGGGGTGGTAGCAGTAGCTCAAATCAGTCACTTGACAAAAACTTCTTCAGAATACTGGGTGAAGTGCAAGAGTAGGTAAGCAGAGATGGTTTTTACTGTGGGTGAAGAAGGCACTGTCAGGTCAGTGCAGATACTTTGGGTTTATACTGCTGGAAGGTGCAGGCAAGTTGTCTATCCTCATCCCCTTTGGAAACCACTTAAAAAACATGAAGGGTGTGCTGAAGACTGAATGTTTGCTGGTGATAGAATTTACCAGACTATGTGTTCACTAACAATTTGTATGATTGATTAGGAGAGAGTCATGAAGATGTAGATGAAAGTGTAAATGGCCAAGGGAAGGAAGAAATACATGGAGAAACACTTGAAGCTACTACTACAGATGACTTGCTCACAGAATTAGTGAATGAACTGCCAGAAGCATATGAAGCACCAGGTTCAGTTCAGAAAGGTATCTGACTACATATAATGAAAATTAAATTTTGTAAAAATAAGAAGAGACAAATGGGAGAGTCTCACTAAAAATTTGATTAATTCTGCTTACAGTAGAGACTTAACAGATGTCAACCACAGCAAGTATTATTTAGAAAAATAATTTAAAAATTGAAATGGGATATTTTAATGCTTTGAGTTTTAGAATCTAGGTAACTATATATTATTGTTTAATTACTGCTATATTGGTTTTCAATCAAACAAATCCTCTTCCCAGTAAAAGAGACTCCTGCAATATCTGCATGGAGTCTGCTTCTGAACTTCTAGTTTATCAAACTAGATTTTAAGAGTTTATTAGCACAGCCTTTTATAGACACTTAGTCTTGTTCTACTCCTGTCATGGCTTAAGCGACTCTGATGTAACTCTCTAACAGAATGTTATTCATGAATTATATTGTAATTGAGAACTTAACATTTTATAGGAAGATGCTTGTATCCTGCTGCCGTGGGGCACTGACAGGATGATAAAAATCGTAATCAAAATGTTAAAGAAGAATCGACGATCTAAATCCAGCTTAGGGAAAAAAATGTTTCTGAATGCTTTTTAGATGTACTACTGAAAATTTAACATATATCTTCATACTTTTTTTTTTTGAAAAATTTGTGTAATTGATCATCTAAAGGTTTTGATTGCTAGAAATACACTGGGATTCTTTCTTCACAACTGAATTAATTTCAGTTTGTATCTATTACGTTGTTTTTTTCTATATCTTTTATTCATCCACAGTGCAAGTTAAAATAGGGGGATAGAGGAGAAATTAAAATTCCAATTATTTTAAATCTTTAAAATTACTGGTAGGAATGCAGAGTGAATGTTCTGCTTCCTTTACAGTTATGCAGAGATTTCTGTGGAGAGTCATAATTTTTTGAACAAATGTATGTAGTTTATATGTGTATGCATATTCTCAGTATCTTAGAATTATAGAATGGTTAGAGTTGGAAGGGACCTTAAAGATCATCAAGTTCCAGCCCCCTGCCATATATAAGAATAAAATATTTCAGTCTGTATACTTGTCCTGTTGGTGTTAGACATTTTCTTAAAATTTCTGCTTACTGGACTGTACATACAGAATATTATATAATATTCTGTTAAAGAATTTGCAGTGTCATATATTGATTTAATAATTTTAAGTTTTGTAAATACATGTTTCTTTCTTAGATGCTGATCTTTTGGAAGATGACCTTGGAGCAATGGAGCCTGAGCCATATGAAGCACCAGGTATAATTTTGTTTATCCGAACTTGGCAATGTAGGTTTTCAGCCTGAATGTAGCCAATTATATGAGAAAGCAAAACAGAAAAGGTTAGATTGGTTTAGGAATAGATAATTTTTAATTATTTTTTTCCTGTTTCTTCAAACAACTCTTCTTGATTGTCTTGGATATTTTCACTTTGAATGAGATGACTGTAGCGTATTTGCTGTTGCTGTTGGTTCTTAAAAAGAATGATGACAGGTATGGTAGCTGTCTTCATTGGTGCAAAAACTTCATTGTACTTTTCTTTGTGCTCCTGACTGTTGTGTATGTTTGGGATCTGTGTAGGCAAGAGATCTGTGATTGTACAGTCTAAGAAAGTGAGAATGAGATTTATTGCTTATATTACTATCTTCATACAGCCAACAATGCTAATGACATTCTAGCCTGTTATTTTTGGCATTAGAAAATTCTGTTCTCACGTGAATCCTGTCACCTTTCAGAAGCATCTGGTTTGTAACCTTTCCTTCAGCACCTTTTGTTTCTTTATTGCTAATTCTGCTTTCAGAGAGTGAGTCAGCACCAAGGACTTCATTCTGAACTAGCCTTGCACCGTCTTTCTGCACACCTTAATTAATCTTTAAAGCTTTTTGGAATTTTGCCTGTACTAATCCAGTTAGTTTATTCATCTTTGTATTGTGCTTGATATTGCATACAGTGGTATTAGGGTTTCCCATTATAAAGAAACATAAGTTGGATATTGCAGTTTCCCTGCTATCTGCCAAGTATTTTCTTCTGGATGTTAATAATGCTTGTTTATGGTACAGGCAGCCTCTTCCATTTACGTTAGACATTGACTTCTGTTTGCTATAGGCTTCTTTGGCTCAGTTTTAGTTCTGGAATTCACAGTCCTGTTCGATGCCAAACAAGCAAAAATAATTTTTTTAGATCTACTTAACCCTGTCTTTGTGGGAGACTGCTACTTTCCAGTTACCAGTTTAGAATCAAAGCTGTGATGGCTCCAAGTGAACGAATAGTCACTTTACCTTCAGTCCCATGCATTGTCAGATGTATCGTACTGAGCATATTAATAACATTGCAAAGAATTGTAGTCACAGAGGAAAATAATCCACATATTTAGCTAGGCAACAACAAAAAGAAAAGGTAAATTGCCCTAGATCTGTGATGCCAGAAGTAAATGTACATACTTCTCAAGGTCTGATTTCTCGCTTTTGTCTTCTGTAGATCATCACCAATAAGTCCTCCTGGACATCAGTGAAGAAGCTCCTTTAGAACTTTGAGGATGGGGAAGATTACATTTTTTAAAACTTATTAAAATAATTATAAAAAAATTGAGGGAGGCTAATGGTTCTCATGTATGGTTCTCATACAGAGAGTATAAGATTACTAGAAGAGAGAGTGGCCCAACACTTTCCATTGATTGCCATGTGTCAATATGCAAGTGTCTGTAAGGTTTTGTCAGTTTTCAGCTAAGGAGCTGCATTTAGCTTTTGACAAACACATTATGGATGCAAGTTTAAATAATTGATTTTATTTTGACAATACTTTTTTTCATATTTAATCCACAGTTTCATATGAATATAGTACAGATGTGGAAAATACATTAGGTGATCCAGAAGTTCCAGGTTTGTAAATTTTTATGGCTTCAGGTGACACAATGTAATGACTTATGCTTATATTTTTAAACATACTTTGAAGTAATATGTCATATTGACTGTTTCATCATAGTTTTATTTTCAAACAATTTTTTGTAGTTTCAAATAAGCCTGATTTTTTTTCAACATGTTGCCATTACATTTATGGGCACAACACTTCAGAAATGCAATCCAGAAATACATAAATATCTTGTTCTGTCAGAAATCTTCCCATCTAATCAATGGATTATCAAAGACCTACTTGTAAATACAGATATCATGGACTTACTATATTGTGTGACTTACATTGTATCTTCTTGAACGTGTTTTACAGTCCAGCTTGTCACTTTCAAATAAGACACTGTAATATTAACTCAGTACATTTAGTTCTGTTATTCTTGAGCTAAATATGTGATCTTTTAAACTTCTCTTGTGCTATTTAGTTGTTGCATAAAAATTCGGTTGGAATATAAAATATTAAATATTTTTATTTAAGGTCACTCTGAGTTAATGCTAGAAGATGCTGTGGAACATTATGCAGGTACACTTCAGAGTCTTATTTCTGTTTATTGAAGTTTCATTGAATATGGTCCTCAAACCAAGAAAAGCAAAAAACCAAATCAGAACTAAACAAAAACAAAACAAAAACCCAAAACAACAAAAAAAACTCCCCTAAACTCCAAACAAAAGAAACCAAACTCCTGGAGCTCATAGGTAGCATCAATTCCATAGCGAATGACTACATCTGTATTTCTATTTCCAATCTGAAAAAATACAAAAACCTATAGGCAGAATTGTATTTTAAGGGTTAGATTTCCAGTTAGTAGTTTAAATTGCATAGAAATGTTTCTGTGGGTAAAAAATAATTTGAATTTACCAATGGTGTTGAAGTTGGCATGATGAGTGTCAGGAAAAAGGTAGTATCTGGGAAAAAAAAGTCAGAACAGGAGGATTCTGAAATTGTAGAAGTTCTGTGTGCATAGACACAATCTTAGAGTATTTCCATTCTGAATTCTGGGTAATTTGTAGATGAGGTCATTTACTGTGTAAGAAAAGCCTGTTCATAGTGTTTTATCCTTTTTAAGTCTGTCTCATGATGCCAGAAAATGATTCAGTTCTTCCTACAGCATCTTTTAGGAATCTTCACCTTTGTTGAACTCTTCATAACTTTAATACAGTATAAAATACTATAGTTTTGATTATAATATTTGGTCTGAATAAACCTTAGATTATTATTTGTGTGTATTTAATGTTTTAAAATTCAGTGAATTTTTTTACGTTGATTTTTAGAGGGTTTTGTTTTTTTCTTTTTTTTTTCTTTACACAGATGATAGAGTGCATGACAATTATAATGAAGACCATGGTAAGACAACTGCTGTATTTAGTGAAATGATAGTATCAAGTCTTTCATTAATATGAAAGTGAAATTACTTTGTCTTAAAATTTTCTATGCTGTCACATTACTTTGCAGGTTCTAAGTTAAGGTTTTAGGGGGCTTTATGTTTAAATCCCCCATGTATGTAAACAATTTATAGCACTAAATCAAGTGTAGAGTATGTGTATAGGTTATATTACCATGTTGGTCCTCTTTTAACATCCATAAACATGTCAAGTCTTCAACATAGAATGGTAGTACACTTGTTTATTTTCTATGTTTATGTAACCTGAGCAAAGGACAGAGATTCTTAACTTCAAAATATTGCAGACAGAAAACCTTCAGGTTTATTCTGTGCCATCAGGAAGGAAATTCAGACACCCACCTTTCGATTAGAAGTCAATATCCCATTGTAGGACTTTGAGTGGCCCAAAGGTGTATTTAAGCTCTTAGTGCAAGTTTTTCTCAGTCTGCATAAAAGAATTATTTGCCTCAGCGACGGTGCACTTGGTGAAATGTGTTGGCTTCAATAGGATGGAAATGTAAAACAGACCTAGCTTTTTCCCTGAGCTAATTGTTTACTCTCCTTTCCAGGAGATACTTACTTTGCAATTGGTTCCTAATCAGGAATCACTTCTGTTGTTTCTCACACCTATATATGAATGAGAAGTGCAACTTCTAATCTTTACTTTTCATGCTCTTTCATATGTAGTGGTGACATGAACAGAGAACGCTTTCATGTTCCTGCCCTTAAAAAGAGTTACCTATACCTGCTTTAGTAGTAAGATGTTTGTGGAGGTTCTCAAAGTAATTTGCATCAGTTTTTCATAGAATTAGTTCCAAAATCATTGTCTATTCTGCAGTTTCTTGTAGTGCTCCTGCGCAGTAACAGTGAATCACTCTATTTTGTAATTCATACATTTTTGCTATTAAAAAAAAAACTCATGTAAATAATTTTTCATATGAGGTTTAGTACCTTTTGCAATAATGAAGTTGTCCAAAACATTGGATGAACATTGAACACTTAGTTCTAAAATTCACAGTATTTATATTGAAAATTCAGACAGTTAATGGATAGCATTTGTCTATTTTCAGATATTAGCTGCAGTAAATTAATGCATATTCTTATTTCTTCAGAATTACAAAAATTAGCCTGTCTCTTTGCTCAAAGATTAGGAGTGTGGGTGAATTTTATAACTGTACAGAATTATAGTTTCTTTTTTTTTTTTTCCCCGTATTTCATCTGTGTAGATAGAAATGCTTCAAATTTGGTATTTGGGCTTTGTATAGAATTTCTGCTACAATCTCCAGTAAGGGTTAATAGATCTATTCAGGCCCCCAAACTAGAGAAAATCTTTGAGGGCTTTGTATTTAGCAGTAATGAGCGGGATGCTTAAAAAGCAGATTTGTGGAGTACTGTCTATGGTGACCACTCATAAACTTTATTTTTCTTTCCTTTCAGAACCAAAACATGAAGAGCAGACTGAGCCTCAAGATGCAGGTATATACATATATATAATTGTGTGTGTGGGCAGGGTGTGTGTTTATTCCCACACACATCTATCATCTCTATGTGTTTATATATATGGCACATTTTAGAAAAAAATCTTTGTTTCCTATGTAGTTAAAGTAGAAAACCTCCAAAAGAAACGTTAGTGGATTATAAATCGGTTTTGAAGTCAGAGAAATATTTTAGCTGAGGTAGCATAAAAATCAGTAACATAATCCTGCTATTTTTATATATATATATATATAAAAATATGTAATCTGGTGATCTTCAGTCACGACCTATTGCCAGTTATACCAAAGGTTCATTACAGTCTGTGTAGATACAAAGTTTTTTAACTATGAACTTAGACACCTTCTTTTAATATGCCATTCTTAAGGACTTATCTCTAAGGTCTCAAATGAAACAAAGTTCATATGTGAGGCTTTTTATGGACATTTGGAGCACAGTAGTTCTGCATAATCACTGAACCTGCTGCCTGCCATGAGCTTTGCTGATAACCTTGTAACTGGTACTTGCGGTGATTCAAAATTTGCAGGCTGTCAATACTAGGTCTGCTTTGATGCATACTTTTTGCTACTACCTTTGTATAATAAGCAGAAGCAATTTAAAAATTACTTGTCTGCAGTGTTCTCTCTGGGTCCCGTATGCTTTGTGGTCTTGAAATACAAGCTCTTTTATTAAGACAGTCTTTGAATCATAGGACCATAGAATAGTTCGGGTTGGAAAGGACCTTAAGATCATCTAGTTCCAGCCCCCTGCCATGAACAGGGACACCTCACACTAAACCATGCCACCCAGGGCTGTGTCTAACTTGGCCTTGAACAGTGCCAGGGATGGAGCATTCACGACTTCCCTGGGCAACCCATTCCAGTGCCTCACCACCCTTACAGTAAAAAACTTCCTCCTTATATCCAATCTAAACTTCCCCTGTTTAAGTTTTAACCTGTTACCCGTGTCCTATCACTACAGTCTCAGTCGTCTTAAACTGCTGATTGAAAAAGATATGATTGTTTAGTTTAGAATGAAGTCAAGAAATTCTCTAGTGTAAGTAAATTTTACATACCTGACAAAAATCTCTTCTGTCAGCTTTGAGCTCAGAAGTTTAAGAGGACCCTCAAAGGAGTTAGAAGGTGCCATATTCAAATAAAAATTAAAATAATTCATTTTTCCATGGAATCCGTAACTTTAAGTTGAAGAACTTGCTCATTGCCCTCAGGAAGGAAAGTAGGACTTACCAGGGAATTGCATGTTTATTAAATAAAGTAAAGAAGCCTTTTAAAGGGAAAGTTTATAGAGGGCTTTTTTTTTTTTTTTTGACGGTTTTTAATGTGTAGCGGATGGAGTTGATGCTGCAAAAGGTAAAATATGGAGTACTGATCATGCTTAGAAAGATGAAGAAGTGTTTTCAAAATTTCAGGTTACAAAGTTACTGTGTCTTAATGCAAACATTGTTCAGAAGGTACAATTTCGAAATGTTTACCTAATGAATGTAGCAGTTCTTCAGTGAAACAGGGAAGGAAATTTAAGAAGTAACTTGTTTGGGTTTTTTTCTCACCTCAGATTCATTGAAGATTCTGTTTGTTTATAGCAGTTTACTGTTCATAGTTAAACATGCCTGTGTGCTAGCTCTGTTCTATGTGGTACGTAAGTTTCATCAGTTGAGGGTTTGAATTAATTATTGCTCTGAATTGAACGTGTTCTTAGCTGTTGAGGACCTTCTGGAGGAGGTGAATGAAGCCACAGAGCCAGGTATGTATCTTGTAATTGTTATCTTAACGTTTTTTGATGAAACAATTTTGAAATCTGTCCTGGGTTCAGCAGTAGCAGTCATTTTTCCCCTCCTTGGTAGTTGGTGCAGTGCTGTGGTTTTGACTTTCGGCCTGGGAACAGCACTGGTAACACCAGTGGTTTTAGTTGTGGCTTAGTGATGTTTGGTCTGGCCAAGGACTTTTGGAGCCTCGTGCTCTGCCAGGGAGGAGGGGGAGCCGGGAGGAAGCAGAGACAGGACACCTGACCCAAACTGACCAAAG